>CAIGQV010019186.1:20110376-20132695 GCA_903798115.1 Danio jaintianensis
ATAAATAAATAAATAAATAAATAAATAAATAAATAAATAAATAAATAGGAATATCCTTTTACTCTTTTCTTGTAAATTGTACAGTAAATCATGGTTTTATTTGGAAAAAAGAAAACATAAATTTGAAGTATTTTATAATAAAACTCACATAATGTGGTTGTACTTACTTCATTAACTTAAACTTAATTTTTTTAACAATTCTCATGTTTGGTAAGGTAACTTGCAGTGAAGGTTTTTGCTTTTTTTTTTTTTTTTTGTAACCTTACATTTTTATTAGCATTGTCACCTCACTGAACCTCTGTTGCTGATTTATGTATTTATTTCCTGCTGTATTGAGCATAAACAAATTTGGACTAATTATGCGCCCGTTATTTGTCTTCTGTTCATGCAAAGTGTCTCATAGGGAAAGACAGGGTAAGACATTCTGAGTATTGTAGATTCTGCATGGGCCACCGATTTTTTCCTCATGAGATCCAGCTAATAGGAAACAAGCATGTGTTGGCTGAACCCCATCCCCCTTTCCTTCCTTGTTGCTAATGCTAGGGATGCTGAAGTAGTTTCACAGCAAGGGGGTGAGGGGAATTGGGTATTATTTGGATTTGTTGGAATTTTGATGTCTCAAAACTGGTTGCTCTTTAGTCAAATGGGTTTAACATGAACACCATGTAAATATACCATTTTTCAGTAGACTCAGGGAATGGATTGCCCTTTCACTTAAGTGCTACCAGTAATGAGCGAATGCTTATCTGTGCATGTTCACTGCACCTGCTTGTGCCCTGGGACTGCAATAGGCATGCCACGGGGTGAAAGTTCAAGGACAAAATGCAAGGTTTTACCATGCCCGATATGATTATGTCATATTCGCCATTTACTTTGTTAGTATTGATGGAAGCACTCAGAGAAAAAAAAAAACTTACCCTGCACTCCAGTGGGCACTTGCGACTTGCGTGTTTTTGTACTATTATGTGTGTGATGTGTTTCCTGTCAGGTGTCTGTGTGTTATTGTTGCTGTGTTTGTGTTTGTTATCTGTTCTTGAATGACTGGTAATAGTGTTGAATTTATGGTGGTAAACATGACAAATATATACTGCCTTTCCTGTTCTTTAACTGTCACTTGTTTGGTGATAATTTGTAATTTATTAAAGTGCTCAGATTCTAAATATGGTTGAACAGTCCAACAGTGTTAATGCTTAAGCCTGTCTGTGCACTGTCTGTGCTACTTTTCTGCAGAAGTTAGAATTCACAATTCAAGGAAAATTGAACCCAAATCACAATATGGTTAATAGTCTCAACATCCATCACATAACAAGATCTTGAGGCAGTCTTTGTAGTGTAAGTTTGTAGTGTAATGCTATGTCTATACTATTAGAATTTGCTGCAATTTTACAGTTATTTACTGCACAATGCCCAGTAAAATACCTCATACATTATTTTACAGTAACTTACTGCATATTAGGAATTTGTGGTATTCTACACTAATCAAAGTAAAACAAGTACACTGCTACTGTAGTTGAAGACAAAATTAGACCGGTAATGAAAAAAAAAAAAGGTCACTTGTTTGTAATTTATTAAATTCAGTAGTAAATACTAAAAATAAAGGTTTTGTACTGCTTGTGCAAAATGTAAATAAATTACAGTAGAAGTACTGTAAAACTTGTTATACTGTAAAATTACCATTAAAAGAGATTGCGGTAGGGCTATTTTTCTGTCAAATGAAATTGCGGTAGGGCCCTGCTACTGTAAAACACATTCACTGGTAAGTTACTGTAAATGGGTAGTTGTGGTAACTTACTGGCTGCACTGTTACACAATAAAATATCTAACACTGTACACTAATCTGAATAAATTTGAAATTGGCATTTTCATTTAAAAAGGCTTTTGCATCCATGCTAATGTTTACTTTGTTTTCCAAAAAGTTGGTCATCCAACGAAAAGCTTTCATCCCTGCTGCACATATGTTAAGGTGTATGTTATATAGTTTCTGCCTCTTTGAAACATTGTGGCAATATGTTGAGGAAAAGAACCATTATTTTTATTTTAATGACTTATTTTAATGCCATTTTAGACAAATTAAACACGAAGGGCCATCAATGTGATTATTCACCGAGTAGATTAGACATTAGCATTTAGCATGTACCTGCTAACTACATGTTAAAGTTACTCACTAGTGGAAATGTTTTGGAAAACTAATGCAAAATGATTTAAGAGCAACATGTTTGCCGCTTTCTAACAAGATAAAGAAGCAGTCTTTTCCTAACAGCCTTTTAGTGCAAAAACTGCTTAGCTTAGCCATTAGCCATGTTTTAGGTGAAGGAATGAGCTTTATTTACCAGTGTAACACCTCCCTTCTGACTAGCAGCTGGCTTGGGACTCTATTTATCCCTGTTCTGTTAACATGAAGTACACAAATGCTGATGTACGCACATGCTATTCCTCCTTTCAGTGTTTCTTTAGCCTGCCAGTGATTGAGCTTAGCCAAGCAAAATGTGAAAGTCCTTCAGGAGCCTGTATGCGGTGTTTGGATTGATGTTTGGCAGCTACTGTATAAGTGCTTTAAAATGGATATAGTATTTTCTTAAGCAGAATGAGGTATTATGGAAATTGAAAATTGTTTTTTAGAAGATCAAGTGATCGCTTGGTTTTTAAACTAGTGCTGACATTAGGCAGCCTGGTACAGGT
This sequence comes from Danio jaintianensis, assembly GCA_903798115.1. NCBI lineage: Eukaryota > Metazoa > Chordata > Actinopteri > Cypriniformes > Danionidae > Danio > Danio jaintianensis. The sequence continues at coordinate 20,113,056 of CAIGQV010019186.1, forward strand.
GTCCGTTTTAATATTAAATTCCCTTGAGTGCTTCACTGGAAGCAAGTGTGCGTGTATTTATGTGATGTATGGGCAAGTTTGCTCTTTGGGGTGTGCAGTGGAGACTGTGTCAGCATATCTGTCAGTTTTTGAGAAGAAGGCAGTTATTTTTCATAACCCATTTCTTCTGAACTAGCACAGTTGAGCCCCAGTCCTTTTCCCCAGACCACTGCAAAAGCAATAGTCTGCCTTATTTTTCACTGTCATCTCCCACCTGCGTTCACTTCTCTTCAGGATCATACATGCAGTATGTCATTTAGTCATGCCATTATGTTCACTTGTTTATATTTACTCTCCTTCAGGGCTTACTGATAGAATTTTAAAGTGATCTTGATCATTTGTAACCTTTTAGAAAAGGCCTTATTTTTTAATGACACTGAGGAGATTTAGTGAATTTAGTGAATTCATGGGCACAAACAGTTTGAACTGACTGACAACAAAGGAATTCAACAACAAAAAAAAACTTCCTACCTATGTTTAATAATGAGATGTTATTAAATATTTTAACGCTCCATCTCCCAGGTTTTATTAGCTGTATATTAGCATATTTTCAGTGATACAACAAATGAATCATTGCTTTTTTTAAACCCTTGTGTCCATTAAACAAAATTAATTGAGTTTAATGTTGAATATTTGAAGAAACCTTTAACCTTTACAGTTTGTTTGCTCAATGCCACAGAGACTTTGAGAAAAGCAACATATATCAAATATATATTTTTATATTCTTTATTATTATTATGACATTCTTGAATATATCAATGATTATAGACAACTATAAGAATTATTATTATTTCATCATTATTATCATTAATAATAATAATAACATTAATAATATTTATTATTATTATTATTATTATTATTATTAACAGTAACTTTATTACTCTCATTATATACTTTTCGTCTATGTAATGCGACAAAGGAAAAAGGGGCATAAAAAGGAACACTAAGAATACAATCTTATGAAATTCACAAATGAAAAATGGAATTACGTAAGGAAAAATTATAAATGCACATAATTGTGATGTTAATAATCATCTATTTTGGAGACTTCTCTCACTGATTTGGTTACCATGGACAACAGTATTCAATAAAGCAGGGGAGGCTGGAACACACTCAGAATCGTAGAGAATGCATTACATCCATATAAATGTATACACACACACATACACACGCACACACACACACACACACACACACACACACACACACACACACACACGCACACACATGAACAAACACACATAATGTTGCTCATCTCTCTACCCCCAACCAACACGCACTCTCTCTCTCTCTTTCACTCTCTTTCATATATGCTGACCTCAGGTCTGGAGTTGAATTAAATTAAGCTTGTTTACTGTCTGATTTTTATGGGGTCTTCTAATACTTAGTTCAGTTTAGTGATTTGCCTGTGCAAGTAAATCCTATTCAGGCTATTCAGGAATACGGCGAAACCACTGTTCTTACTCTCTCTCAGATTTAATCTCTCACTCTCTTTCTCTGATAACAATGGCCTTATTGCAAGGCCTACATTTTTATTTATTTTTTTATTTTTTGGATTTTTTCCCCTCGGTTCTTGAGAGCAGCTAGAATCAAGCCTTTGCAAGATGTGAAGCTTTAATGGCTTTAGCTGCCCTGGATATTGTTGTAAACCGGCCTTCGGTGAAAAAAAACAAAACAAAATAAAATGGAGAGAAAGTGAATCCTCTGTTGTGTGCGCGGCTTGAATTTTATCTAATTCAAGGATTAAAGCCTTGGATTATTTTACCCATCCTCGACTGCACAAAACTAGTGGCGAGTAATCCAACCATCTACACATCTATCCTTTTGCAAAACATATTAGCATTTTTAGGTGTCTCAAACTCTTATGTTCATACACCAGTTTTCACCCAAATAAACTAATTACTCACAATTAACCATTGAATCCCGGAATCCCTCTTTTTGAGATCAAACTAGCAACCATAGTTTTTCAGTTACGTTGTACAGAAGAGCACGGGCAGCATTTTCTCATCACTCTATTGAATAACGGTTAGCAAAGGCTAGCAGTAGCACTGTGGGATTAGCAGGGATTGCTAATCCTTCCTGAGAGTGTTTCTCTGGCTGGCTGACAGCTGTGGGCCTCTGCACATCTGATTTACCTCAGATTACGCTGGAGTCGTGCCAACTGGATCCAATCAGGCCATGATGCTCTCTCGTTCCCTCTCTCTTACTCTCCCTCATATCCATACTGTCCTAGAACAGCCTCTTGTCTCTTTTTAAGATCAGGTCGAAACCGAAATGCAACGCTTTTGTTGGCACTGGCAATTAAAGACATTTATTCTGGATTTTCATGGAGTTAAAGGTTGACCCTGTGATAGGGGATTCGTTATCAGAGATGCTACCATGTGAGTACTGTTGTTTGTGGCATAAAATATTCATAACCTTCCGTTTAAACTTGTATGAAATATTATAATATTGCAGGTTGTTATTGCTTAAATGAAGCATTTGTGGCTTTACCTGTTGCAGAACATTCTGTTTTTTGTGCATCATATATAAGCTCTTGCTTTCATAACCCATTTGCGACTGATCACCGAGTGCTAAAGATGACTAAAACGATGCAGGCTTTACAGAGGATGTCAGCTTTTCCGTTCTCACCATTCATCCAGCTGATAAAACATGCAGTGTCGTTTGAAGGGTGTCCATGTGATTTACACATTTTATGTATCGCACAGACCTTTGGCTTCCTTCCTAAGCTAACAATCACTGAGATCAGGGTTCTTCTCAGTCAAATATTATTTTGGAGAAAAAGCATGGACACCATCCTGTGTTGCAGTAGAAGCAGATTTACTGTCTTTCTGAAGGTCCTTTAAGAGCCTAATGCTAGATCAATGGATCGGACCTTTGTGCTTTTAAAACCATGGACTCATTGTCAAGGCAAGAGCTGTTAGTTTGATTTAGCATTCCTGCTAATCATGTCAGATTAGGCCTCAAGTTGGCTAGCTAAAAAAAAAGTGTGAGAGAGAGAGAAATATGGGTGGAGGAAGTGAAGAAATATGGTGTCGGCTGAGGTATTTTAGGCAGACTCAGCCATCCATCTCATGAATGAACCATTACAGGGCTCAATAATAGGGCTTCATTGGGGAAAAGAAAAAAAGGAGGAAGCAGATTGATAAATGTGAGCCTTATTATACAAAACTGATGCATTTGCATTGCAAAAATCTACAGATGAAAAAAAGGGTGACTGATTTCTGTTTCTTATTCAGAAGATACTGTACATCACATTTTGGTAACATTATACATTACGTACAAACCAGTGTTGGGTGTAATTAGTTACAAAGTACCTAATTACTGTAATGAAATTACTTTTCTGCTAAAAAGGCAAAGTAAGGGATTTCTTTTAATTTTCAGGTAATTTAATTACAGTTACTTATAATGTACTTGCCTTAAAAACATTATTTAATGGCTCTGTACACTGTAAAAAATATGTTCATTCATTCATTTTCTTTTCGGCTTAGTCCCTTTATTCATCAGGGGTTGCCACAGGTGAATGAACCGCCAACTTATCCAGCATATGTTTTACGCAGCGGATGCCCTTCCAGCCGAAACCCAACACTTGGAAACGCCCATACACTCTTGCTTTCACACTCATACTCTATGGCCAATTTAGCTTATTCAATTCACCTATAGCATATGTCTTTGGACTGTGGTCCTCACCCTGAGGAAACCCACGTGAACACGGGGAGAACATGCAAACTCCACACAGAAATGCCAACTGATCCAGCTGGGGCTTGAACCAGCGACCTACTTGCTGTGAGGCGATCGTGCTACCCACTGCGCCACCGTGACGCCCCAAAAAATATGTTGCTATCTTACATTTTTAAGTTGAACCAATTTAACTTTACAAGTCATTTTAACTTACATCAATTAAGTTGACTTAAAACATCAAGTTTAAATTTGTTTAACTTTAAGTTGAAACCTGATTACCTTTCTAAATTAAGTTGAAGATAAAAACATAAGTTGTCATGACTTTTTGATTATGTACTTTTTTACAATGTGTAAATCAATTCAGAGAATAAGATTAATTGCATTTTTTGTTATACAAATATATTTTGCAAAATAATTCTATTTTTCAACTATAGAAGGTTACATTTTTCAGGATGATTGCACATGCTTAAGACAAGTTAGTTAAGTGAGTAATTTGTTCTTGGAAATGTAAAGTATACATTCAGATAATCAGATAAATTGTGTGCATATATACTGTATTTGTTTTTTGTTATTCATATATTTTGCATAATAAGCCGATTTTGATCAACTAAAAGAATGTTAGATTTGTCCAACAATTGCACATGCCTAAGAAACAACGAAATAAGAAATTTGTCAATATGTATAAAATGCGGTGTCATTAATTTGAAACTAGAATTTAAATTGAGACTTATATGGATTTTAAGCAGTCAATTAATTAAATAGTTTTTGAGTAATTGAGTTACTTTTCAGACAAAGTAATTAGAAAAGTAATTTATACCATTTTAATTATGAATTAGGACTTATGTGTGATCTTTTATGATTCAAATAACTTCATCAAGAGATTGTAAAAGAAAACCCCCTATGAAAATGAGCTGTTAATTTAGACATTTATATACATTGATTAACACACACACACACGCACGCACGCACGCACGCACGCACGCACGCACACACGCACACACACACACACACACACACACACACACACACACACACACACACATTGGATTAGTAGATAGTACTAAAGTAAGAAAATTTCTTGCTTGCTTAGTGTTAGTTCAAGCATGTCATGCAAGTATAAGTATTTTTTATAAGTATGAAAGTATTTTTAAAACAGCCACTAAGATTTCTTCTTACTTGTCCAGCAATCATGGTTGAACTTCTCTTATTACCACATTTGATGAGCAAATGTATGTTTGCGTGTTGACCAGTTCCTTTACATGCATGGAAATTTGGTTCTTTCATTAGATGTGCATACAGTAAATGATCATTTTTGTCAAATATGAATGGACACCATATAGTTTAAATATGCATGATAACATAATTTAAATTGTTTAGTTTATTTTCCCTTTTCATTTGTTATCACACAGTATTGGCCACCATATCAGTATTGATTGTTAAATGCTTAATAAAAAATATCACTATTGGCTTGGCTCAATATATTAAACCAGATAAAATGTGGATTTTTTCTGCCAGATGATCAACTTCAGATGTGTGTTGCTGGCAACAAGTTTTTATTGAGTATTTAATTAGTGCTTTCCACATTATGTGACATGTCGCATACAGCAGGTTCACAGTTTAGAAAAGTTTTTATTAGAAGGAAGTCAAGATGTTGGCAGTGTGTGAGTTTTTCACTGTGAAACATCAGCCTGATGTTGATATTTATTTTATTTTTTTAAAGAAAGATGTTTCCTCACAGTTTCCTGCAGATAAGGATTTGTATACAAATCTTATCACATTTATATTTATTGGTCTATATAAGTTATCAGCTTCCAAATATAAATTATCAGGATTGGCCAATATTTTTAAATTGGTGCATTTTTTTTGTAAAAAGAATTCGGTTTGTGAAAGTTCCATGGATATGTGTCATCCCAACTGCCTGTTTCAATATGCACTATATGTTAAAAACTGTACTTGTTATTCTATTTATGGTGTCTTTAGGTCGCCATCTTTAAAACCTTGTACTGAGCATGCTAGATATACAAACCTTTCAAAATATAATCACCGTGCCAGTTTAGGAAAATGTCATAAAGAATTAGATCTGACTTGAGGACAGATACAATAAGATTGATCTTGATAGTTTATTGTTATTAACCTAATATTACAGCTTATTATTTATACCTCTTGTTCTTTGCCTATTGCTTATGCTGACTAAATGCAGTTTAGGAAAGTTTGGTATGTGTGAATGTGTGTATGTATTGTATGGAAGTAAATGATATGTTTATGTCTGTGTGTCTTACTGTCAAATTCTTTAAATGTCTTTATTGTAAAACACTGTCTGAAAAAATATGACAAAGTCTGAAATATTATCTAAACTGTAAATCTTCATTATTTACACTGGTTATCAATCTCTGCCTCTGTTAATACCAGGTACATTTGTCTATGCAGGTGATGTGGGTATGTAACCTGTGCAGGAAACAGCAGGAAATCCTAACTAAATCAGGAGAATGGTTTTCATCAGGGCCCGGGGGGAGGCCTCTTAGTGTGGGTGCTCCCCTCAGTGGCCCTGAGCTGGAGAAGGAGAGGAAGTTGCGCTCCAGATCCCAGGTTCCGGGCTCCAACGACACTCTGCCACCCAACGCTGGTCCCGGTGACCATCCAAAGGGAGCAGATACAATGCCTGCCTCACGCTCCCGCAGTGAACCACCACGAGAAAAGTAGGCCAAAAACTGTTTACACACAAGCAAATCCTAAATCAATAGTCTTCAAATTTTTGGATTTAAAAAATATTTAATCACTTTAAAGTATTACAAAAAGCTTGTGACTAATTCTTGTAACTCCATTAGATGCCCAAATTGTAAGCAAAACCTCATGGCTAAATCTAAGTTAGTGTTGATGAAACACAAATTAGAATAAAATTGTTATTATCGCTTTAAATGATTACCAGATTTAATTTACACTAAATTTATTGGTCAACACACATGGTAAATAGATATTTAAACATTCTGCTTGGTGCATGAGAACAAACCTTGCTTGCTTGAATGTTTGTTTGCCATAATTAATGCTAAAAAGCCCAAATTAAAGTAAGTAATCTTCAGAAGACTTAAAGTAAACCATTAATTTTCCACACAGTTCTTTTTGTTTTTTGGATGAGGAAAAATAAATAAAGAATATAAAAATCTTCATTTGTGTGTAAAAATGTTCAAAAATTGTATGGGTTTGAAACAGCTTGTGAGAGTTGCAATAGCGGTTGCCTTTACACATGAGCATTGCATGAGCTTCATATGTTAAAATCAAATCTGTAACACACATGGAACACAAGTGAAACACACATTAGGAACACTCCACTTTTTTGTAGAAATAGGCTTATTTTACAACAGATATGTCTAGGAACTATATTCTCTTTCCGGGGTAATGATCAAGGAACTTTGCTGCTGTACCATGGTTGCAGCAGGCACAATGATATTACGCAGCACTTGAAAATAGTCCCCAGCTAGCTAACAGTGCTGCATAATATCATTGCGCCTGCTGCAGCCATGGTACGGCAGCAAAGTTCCTTGATCGAGCCATATCGACCTGGAAAATAGCACTTTTTTTCTGTCAGTCTTAGTACATGATGTAACTACAGAAGTGTCAACCTAAACTAAACAGGAAAATTATCAAAACTGTTTATTTCTTAAGTGAGAGGCTAATGGTCTAATCCAATTCAATGATTTATGCTATAGGTAAGCTAAAAGTGCTTCTGCCAAACTTGGAGATCAGCTGAATCGAATCAAAAATAGTAAAACTCTATATCTATTATAGAGATATTTATCTCTATAGGTGAGTTGTAAACTGAGCCTATAATAAAAAAAGTGGAGTGTTTCTTTAAATGTGTGGTTTTCAAAAAATATATGATATAAAAGTCAAACGATTATGAAAATCTTCAATAACAAATGTTTCACGTGTGTTCCATATATGTTGTGATTTTGATTTATGAGACTCGTAATGCTCGTGGTTTTTCTGTAAGGGTATAATCACATAATTTTCATGTAATATATTATGAACAAGCATGAATTAATGAAAAACCTTTTTTATTGAGGCATATTATCATATTGTTAAGATGACATGTGTTACAGCCGGTTTTAAGCTGCAACAAAAAGAAGGACCAGAACCAACCACGGGTAAAATAACATTTATTTTAACATAACAATAAGATAAATAATATTAAGTAAATGAAAAGAAGAGTCAGGGCCAAATGGGATGGTCAAAGACGCTTAACCGAGCTCCATGCCAAGGCGATCGCTCAGAACCCCAGTCTCCCACGAGCACACCAAACACGGTTTATATCCACATTCCAACGAGCGACACCTGTGTACCAATCACATCACCTCCAACCTGTAACTGAAACACACATGTCTTATGATAAAACGTTATACAGATCTTCTTTAAGACCGATCACTCAAAAAAATTTAATTTGCTGCTTTTTCAAACTACTTATTTAAAATGAGTTGAAACAACACGATTCTTAACACAATTGTTTTATGTTCAATCCACTTAAATTTGTAAAAACAATTAAGTTAACTCAATCGATTTATGTTTGGACAACATGATGGAATTGTGTGGAACCCAGCATTTTTTACAGTGATTCATCATTGGGTTCCCTTTGGGTTCCCAGAACTGAATTTTCAAAATGTAGTGTTATGCATCCCCACTGCCAACTTACAATTTGTTCTATTTTAAGCTGGATATTTCAACAAAATCTGTTTGCCCTGACCTGTTTTCAGCAGGCAGTGTGAGATGTAGCAGACTACATCTCCTACCTCATAATCTCTTTAAAAAATCTTGTCTGTTGCCTGTCTTCCTATCAGATGATATATTTAGCTAAATCGTTTTTGTACTTGAATTCCCATAATTTTAAACACAAGTTTTCGTGTTTTAGGGTCCTGTGATCTGCCACAGACCCAGAGAAGGACACGTGCAGCGCTTGTCATAAACCACACTTCCCAATCTATTCTTCTCAAAGTTCACAGTTTCTTTCAGATGTCATTGAGATTATATAAATTCAGCAGCTCTTCATGTCTGCACTGCATGAAGAGCATAACATAACAGGTTCTATCATAAGCAACACAATCTAACATGATCATTACAATGATGTTTAAACAAGAAAATCGATGTTCTCACTCATATTTGAAAATAGTACTTTCAGGTGTTTACAGGTAACATGCCTGACAGATTACTATGGAAATAACAAAGTGACACATTAGAAAATAAAGATCTAAGCAAAAAAAAAAAAAAGTAAATGTTTTTCAGAACTGATTAACTTTTTATGAGAGAAGTATAATGCATGAACACCAAACTCGATAAGTCTTCACAACAATACACCAAAATAAAATTCTAGTTTAATTTGAACTCTCAGGTCAAATATTAAAAACATAAAATATAAAAAATAAAACATTTTGTTAATATAAAACATTAACAAAAAGTAAAATTACTTCCTTTTATTCTAACCATTAATATGGGGTCTAGGAAATATAAAAATGGAAAAGAAAAAAAAAGATTTCATAAAGACATGTTAACGTGTTTATGTGTTGCATAACGTGTGTTGAGCTACAGCATGTATTATACAAAGTACCTTGTAACAGTTGTAAAATGGCCTGTGGTACTTGTAAATTCCAAACACTATTCCCTGTTTTGTCTAACTAATAACAGGAGGAGGCCAGTGTCCATGCATGAGCAGAATGGAAAAGTGATTGGACGTGGAGAGAGAAGACGAGCTCCAGCCAGGTTATCATCGCAGACCTCTGAAGACCGAGCTCCAGGTGAGAAGCGAGACGGTAGACGACTTGAGCAAGACCACTCGCAGGAGGACGATCCCACCCACCCTGAGCGACGAAGGAGACTGGAGGAGGAAGAGCAAGAGCGACAAAGGCGAGAGGAAGAGTACCAGACCCGTTATCGCAGTGACCCCAATCTAGCCCGCTACCCTGTTAAACCGCAGAAGGAGGAACAAGAAATGCGCATGCATGCCAAAGTCTCCAAAATGCGTCAGGAGCGTCATCACAGTGACCTGGCCATCAATGAAGTGGGGCTGATGCAAGATGGTGGCGAAGCTGCTGGAAATCGCATTAGCAGGCAACGAGTAGCTAATAATGAGGACCGCAAGGCTCTTTTAGAAAACCATCGAGCTTATTCTGTGGACAGGACCGTGGGGGGTGGTGTTGGGGGACAAGGATCCCTCACTAAACAGGGCCACGGTGGCCCTCACATGGGTCCTACTGGGCCTCTAGACCTCAGGGATGGACAGGAATGGGGCCCAAAGGGGCATCTAGAACCTGGGTCCGCAGCTTTTCTGCACAGGGCCAAGCGGGAAAAAGCTGCAGAAATCATGCGTAAAGATTCTTCTCTTAGCTCGGACCAGTCTGAGTCACTACGGCCACCTCCACCAAGAGCCTATAGACCCAAACGAGGCCTCAACAAAAGGCAGATGTCCATCAGTAGCTCGGAAGAAGAAGGAGGCTCCACACCTGAATACACCAGCTGTGAGGATGTGGAGATCGAAAGTGTTAGTGAAAAAGGTTAGTGAAAAACATGAATACATTTACAGAGTTTCACTGTAAAACTGCAATAAACCTCGATACAGTGGAAAATCTGTATTTTTTAGTGATCATGACAGCAATAAGTGTAAACAAATTAATTGTTTGGTTTGTGTATTTCTGCGTGTGAGAGTTTGTTTAGCTCTCGATGTGAGGACAAAATTGAGAGCAAGGAGAATAAAACCTGACTTTTTCTTTTTTTATCAGATATTGCTCCCCACAAGGAAAATAGATTATGTTGAATTATGTTTTGTAAGGGTTAGGTTTAGGGCTAGGGTTAGTTTAGTGGATAGAAAATATTGTTAGGTCAGTATAAAATCAGTAGTATAAAAATAATGGAAGACTTTGGCAGATCCAAAGTTGAGTTCAGGGGTGCGGTAGGACCATATAATAAGTACGCTTATGAAAAATCTTTGTAAACCACCAATACCAACCTGTGTGGGAGAGTGTGACTGAGTGTGAGTTTTTTTATTACATGGCACTGGTAATATTTTATGACATTAGGGTATTTTCAGTAGCAGGTTTTCTGAACTAAATTGAAAAATGAAAACAAGTAAACTATTTATGACTTAGCTAGTAGTACAGTAGATGACAACCTCAAAAAGTTTCATAATTTTTTTTGCTGTCCTTGTGGGAGCATTTGTTCCCTACAAAATAGAGAATACCCGTATTCCCCAAGAAACACACATAAACAAATTCTAAATTTCTTTACCTGCATTAGTATGCACATAAAATGCAAACCAGGACTATTGTAGAAGTTAAACTGCTAATCTGCACTTTATATAATCTTATAAGTGCAAACTTGATTTGTTTAGTTTTGATGAATGCAAATAATTAACATTTCATTAAAGATCTGTTTTCCATTTACTCTTAAATGCATGCTCAGCTAGGGTGCATGTTGAGCATTTATGAGAATCTATGTAGACAGCTTCAATCAGTTCAGCACAAAATTTTCTATTTTGTTTTTAATAATCATATTTAATAATCATGAACCAAAATTAAAAAGTGAATAATTAACATCATTAATATGTGTATATATAAAAACATTTACAAAACAAAATGTGGTAGGAACTCTGTGTAAAAAGTTTTTATTTTAACATCTAAATCAAATTGAAAGTTCTAATAGTTCGTATCTGTCACTTATGCTATTTATTTATTTATTTATTTATTTATTTTATTTTATTTTATTTTATTTTATTTTTATTTTTTTGCATCAAGGCCATAGATAGCATCATTTTACATTCATCATTATACCATGATGATTATTTCTGAGTCTGACTGTGGGTCTGTGAAACAAACCCTGCTGATTCATGCAGTGAAGCTGTGTTTGTTTATTTGGAAAAAAATTTTAGGGCACCAGATTTGGGAATTAGGTCAGCAGCTCTCTCACATAAAACCACTGCGCGACTGCCTGGCTTGCATCAGTCCTGGGATGCAACATGTTTAATTCTGAGACATTTTCATACTCAGTTTAGGTTAACCCATTCCAAAGTGCAGTTATACTTTGGCTGTTCCCATTGCTCTTAGCTTCAGGCCACATGGTTTTGAAAGTCCCTGGCAAGATAGTGTTGTAACTAATTAAGCTGTATTTCTGTCAAATTATGTAAATTATCTAAATGTGAAAAAATTATATAATTGTGTGAATTTAGGATACAAAAGGAGCTAGCTGTGAATTTATCCTTGGCGAGAAAAGAAGCTAATTTATTCCAGAATTCACTCCCATTCACTGAATAAATGGCTTTAAACACACTACATAATTGAGGCTTGATATAAATTATGCTTGGTCTAAATGTTTGTGTTTCAAGAGAGTTTATTGTTTTAAAAAAGAAAAAAGAAAAAAAAAAATATATATATATATACCCTAAAGCTATCATGTGCAAGCATAATGTCCCCTATCGGATCCATGACCTGATAGCAAACATGCTCCAACATGAATCTGACTTGGGTCATTTACCAATCTCATCCTCCCAGCCTTTCCTTTTCACCTCCTGTCTTCTTTTCAATTCTAAAATCTCAATAGAAGCTTTGAATGTAAATATGATGTGACAACAACTCAATTCTGTACAATCTTATATGAAAAGTCAGAATGACGCTATATGGCCATTCTAGTAGTTATAGAATCATGGTCGTTTCAGTGGTAGCTAAACAATTTTTGAAGCATGATTTCTGTGCTAAATGTGATGTGCTGTGTTTGTTGTCCTATGCTATGTTAGCTTATCATGCTAATTAGCATTCTAATCAAAGACTATACTTTTTCAGGCTCATTGACCGTCATGTGAAGCATAAACTACATAAAACTGGTTAGCTTAATCAGTTAGCATGCGTGTGCTTGTGTGTTAGAGAAATATATCTCTTCAGCATCAAGATAAAGGTGTGTCCTCCTGCATTAAGCCTTTCACACCTAAACAGAAGTGTACTTGAATCTTGTGTGGTGTAAACTGATAAATATAAAAAAGTTGAATAGCAAGCATTTGGCATTTGCTTGTTTGCAGCTGTGCATGGCCCCTGTATAACAGATAGCAGTTCATATTTTCTTTGTTATTAGCATACATTAGCAACATTAGCCTCTACAAGGTTTCATGCTATGGTTTGCGCATGCACTTGTTATGCTCTGAAAACAGTTTAGCAATTTCCAGTGCGATATCCAGCTCAAATGAAAGTTTAATACAGCCAGTCTATGTTCCTACACAAGGCTGGTTATGCTTTTTGCTTTGACTCCATAAATCCACGAGCAAATCTTCTTAGTGATGAACTGTAAAAAATCCAAACATAAATCTCGGCTATTATGTGATTCTGGTTGCTAAATGAATGCATCTACTGTAACATTAACAATAAACATTAGCATGATTTAAATAATTTTCAGAATTAATAATAGGAATTTCTTTTTGAGAAAAGCTTCATAGGTAATGTTGTAGTGCATAGTCTATATAAAATAAATCAGGAAGTTAGGTAAAATAAGCTGCATACCGATTCACACTCTTTATATGCATATATATATATATTTATTTTTATTTTTTTTGACTGAGAACAGTCATGATTGCATTTAAATTTTGGAACAAACTCATTGGGATTGTCAGTTTAACCCAGGACCACTAACTCATAGCAAGTTGTCGTTTACGGTATATTACAGTATAAACCATCATTTAATTATTGTGCCTTGCCATTGTAGAGTGTAAATATGGTATGTTTTCTTTGGCATTGAGTTGTAAAGGCAGATGCAGAGCTAAAGATTATTCCTGATAACCAGGACAAGCAAATACATAAAGGAATAATATAATGTCAGTGATTGCTGAGAGAATAGCTCATCATTCTGTATGTGTGGAGGCTCTTCTTGGATGCTGCGTAATTGGCACTATACATTAGAGATTTAACAGTTTTATGAATGCAATTAAGATGATCAAATTTTATACTAGTCTGTATGTTTTCTTGTTTGGGGTTTGGTACTTTTAATATCTCCCACTTTTGCTGCTGAAGCCCCCAAAGTTAAGTGTATTCTTTTTTTTAATTTCATATTATTTCTAGCATTAGTGTCTGTATCTGTCATATTCTAGGAGAATATAACTTCCTGTTTGGTAAATGTCAAATGCTAAACCACATTAAATAGTTACATGTATTGATTAGGACTGTCAAAATTATGCATGAGATTAAATGTTAATTGCATAAACACTGTTACAGCATTTATTTAATGGTTGATGGGTAAAGTGAGATTAATAAAATCTTTTGTATGTGTCTTTTGTATATACAGGTATCAATATGCCCTACAAGCGTAATTCACATAAACTTATGATTTTAAATAATAATAATGATAATAATAATACATTTTATTTATAATATGTTTTTCTAAAACCCAAAAGCACTACAACAATAGCAAAATAAAACAACCAATAAAATAAGGAAAAAAGCAGAAACAAAAGGTTTTTCTTTAAAAAGGAAGTGAATGTGCTGACATTAATTACAAAAGTTAACTTTTGATTAAAGGTGAATTTTTATTTTTTATGAACTTTTATTTTATTACCAATGCTTGAACAGCACATTACAAACAATTAAAAAGTGAGACGTTCCATGACTTGCTGCTATGTTGTCTAAGAAAGCTTGTATTCTCTTGTATTTTCTTGTTTACCCCAAAATGAAAATTCACTCACTATTTACTCACCATCAAACCTTTATTTCCAAACCTTTGTTTCTTTATTCTTTTTAACACAAAAGAATCCTCCATAGTGTTTAACACAAAATAATTCTCCATAGGATCAACAAATACTAGAAGTCAGTCAAAGTTTACCATGGTTTCCATACTTTTTCAAAATAACTTATAACTCAAACTCCAAAAGAAAATGTTTCTAACAAGTGAAGGAGGAGTAAATTATTGAAAGAAATTTCAGTTTTGGATGAACCATCCCTTTAAGTAAAAGGATTTATAATGTTTTTGCATCAGAATAATGTGACATTTATCTGCACCCTTATTATAATTTTTTTATGTATTTGACTTTATCTAGTTCCAAGTCAGCACTTCTCATTTTCGTTTACCTTAAGCTCAAGTACTAAAATGACTAATTAATTAAAGTAAAAGTTACATTTAAAAAAAATATATATATATATATATATATATATTCAATATATTAACAAAAACTATTGTAGTATGTCAATAACTGGGTTTCAATGTATAGGCATGGTTAAAAAAAGTAAAAGCAAAATAAATAAATACAAATAAACTGAATGTTCTTAACTCTGTAAAAGCATGTTCTTTTAAGAGCTGTTTGCTGAACGGTTCTTTGATTAATCATTCCTGTATGGCACTGCAAAAACAGTACAAAACATTTTGGAACTTATTTTTAAGAGTATGCTTGTACAGTTCTGTTTTCCTCTACATCAAATCTAATCAAACTCTGTTTATTGTATACATTATAATGTACATTTTACTCTGCAGGCAACTGGGACTGTCTAAATCTAATCTAAGCAAGCTCTGTTTATCATATCCATTATAATATGCTTTTTAATCTGCAGGTGACTGGGACTGTCATCCTCTGGACCCCACTGTGTGGCATGTAAGTATTTCAGCTTTATTTCGATCATATATTTCAGTCCTGTATCAGTGTTTTTGATTACAGTGTGTTCCCGTAGCTGAACTCTACATGAAACATGTCATGTCAGCACATGTGTGTTGAGCATTAATGCCACTGATAAAGTGTTATTGTGTTCCTCCCAGCATCCAGTGAGTTGGCAGCCATCCAAAGAGGGAGATCATTTGATTGGCCGCATCACTTTAAGTAAGCGATCCACTATGCCACGAGAAGCCGGTTCCCTACTGGGTTTGAAGGTGAGCTTGTCAATGACAGTTTACAGCAACTAATCACATCACATCTCTGTCTTGCACTTGAAGGGACTTAAGTTGGGTTAATTACTGTTGATGATGACAAAAGAAAATGGTAACAAAAGATTTAAAATACTGATACAAAAATAATGCAATAAAAGATACAAAATAATTAGTCAAAATTAACTCTCAAAATGATGGTTCATTCCCCTCTGGGGTCCCCAGATAATAGAATGGAATAAGCTGAAATAAAATGTGAGCGAACTCTGAAAGCTATACTGCCTTCAACAAACTATATCTTTCCATCTTTCTAGCTTTCCAAACTGTTTTTTAAATAGATTATTTTATAAAACCGAAGTGCAGTGTTATGCAATACAAGCTGCAGACGGTGCTAGAATGAGGGCCTCGTCTGGTATAGATGTTCAGGTTCGCTGTATTGCTAAGTTGCACATTTCTTGCCAAATAGAGGTAAATGCCATATCAAGAGGCTTTCTGCTGGTCTGTGCTGCATATTTGTGTGTCAAAGTTCAACAGACTTAAACAGAATGGAAAATTCGCAGTTACATACTTTTGTCTGTATTTAGAGGTTTGTGAGGAAATGCAAAGCTGTTCTCTAGCCTGTACAACTCTATAGATAGATTGTCACTTTTCTAAAATATGACCCATCAGAACATTAACTAAAATATTGCATAATGGATTGTGCCCTTCAACTCAGGCTCATTTGAAATATGTGCCTCAAACTACTTTTTTGCGAAATGCTAAAAAAAAAACATAGGCTCAGACGTTTCATTGCATGTTTGAGATGACAAATCCACTAGGGGCACTGTCTACATTTTTGAGAAACTTAAATACGTTACTTAGGCTATGTTTTGTTGTACATTTTAGAGGCACATCTTTCTTGTACACACACGAGAAGGCGGGGCTTGTGTTGTACAGATTGCCTAGCGAAACACTGACCTAAACCTTTCTTTAAATCCAACCAATAGTGTTTTCAAAAGCAAACATAAAAGAAAAGTGCTCCACAAACACATATTTTTACCTTGATTTTGCATTGTTTTTATCAGTTTTTGCGAGATTGATAGTTGGCAGCAGTAATGTGGTTGATGTACATTGTGGTAAAGAAGGAGCTGAGCCGAAAGGCAAAGCTCTAGATTTACCAGTCAATCTGCATTGCTACTCTCACCTATGGTCATGAACTTTGGGTGCAAACAAGGACATGATCTCAGATACAAGCAGCCGAAATGAGTTTCCTTCGCAGGGTGGCAGGGCGCATCCTTATACATAGGGTGAGAAGCTCTGTCACCCGGGAGAAGCTCGGAGTAGAGCCGCTGCTCCTCTACATTGAGAGAAGCCAGCCAGTAAACATGTTTAACACCGTCATCTGTTCTGTCCAGGTGGTCGGTGGGAAAATGACAGAGTCTGGGAGACTGGGGGCCTTTATCACCAAAGTAAAGAAAGGAAGTTTGGCTGACATTGTCGGGCATTTAAGAGCAGGTAAATGATTATTTAAATAAGAATTCTGATTACATTCAGTGTTGGGGAAATGTACTTTTTAAAGTAATTCATTACAATCTTGAGTTACTTCTTTTTTTTTTTTAAGTAACTAAATGTGTATTACATCTTTCATCTGGACTGGGTTGTTTTATAATAATACACACACACACACACACACACACACACACACACACACACACACACACACACACACACACACACACATATATATATATATAATTTTTTATTTTTTATTTTTTTTACTGTAAATACATAATGCATAATGTTGACATTTAAGCTAGATCTACAGTACATAACAGGTGTTATGATATTTTATTGAAAATAAAAAAAAAGTAATGTGTTCACTAGATACATAAAAAGTAATCTAGTTACATATCTCACATTTCTCATTACAAAACTGATTGCATTTTGTAAGTGTTTACAGTGTTTAAAATTGTATTTGTGTTTTTTCTAGAACTTCTATTTTGATATGTTTGGTAGCATAAATATGTGTAATGTTTCATAGCTCATTATTCAGTCAGTCTGTCTCTGCAGGACATTGGTGAGTGCTAAATGGTTTCTTTTTTTATTTCAGGCGATGAGGTGTTGCAATGGAATGGAAAGGCATTGCCTGGAGCAACTAAAAAGGAAGTGTATAATATTATTCTGGAGTCTCAGTCTGCACCTCAAGTGGAAATAGTTGTTTCCAGACCAATTGGGTAAGAATTTATTATTATTATTTTTTTTTTATGAACAGCTGGTTTGGAAATGAAGTAAAAGAAAACAAACCTTTGGCTATAAGAGTAACTTCAATGATTTTTCTTCCTGTTGCATGTTAAAGATGTATTCAACGAATTCTCTCCAAAAACTTCTTGAAAAAGGTCTATAGAGCATATCAGTAAGTAAAGTAGCAACTGAGAATGTTGTTCTTGCCAGTGTCCCCGTTGTCACCCTACATGCTCCAGACCCTCCTTCCACAGTTCAAATTATTCATTCATTACAGTGCATTAGAGCAGCCCTTCATTTCCCTACTCTTTCCTATGTCTGGACAGTTTTGCCATGACATCTCTGAAGGGAATATGTAGTCAAGTCAGTGCATATGTGTGTGGAAAAACTGGCAGAAGGGAAAGCTAATGATCTGTCAACTGACGTTTTTTTTCTTCTGTGTTTCCATTTTGTGTTTCCTACAGAGAAACGCCAAGACTTCCAGGGACATCTCACCCTCCCCTAGAATCAAGTAGGTTTCGTGACTTCAGTTTAAAAGGATGGTAGCTCGCCCTAAAGTAAATTTTATGTCATAATTTACTTACAATTGTGAATTATCAAAGTGTTGTTATGTGGAAGACCAAATTAGATTAAAACTAGAGTTTCTGTTGACTTAGTCCCTTTATTAATCTGGGGTCGCCACAGCGGAATGAACCGCCAACTTATCCAGCATATGTTTTACGCAGCGGATGCCCTTCCAGCCGCAACCCATCACTGGGAAACATCCATACACACTCATTCACATACATACACTACGGACAATTTAGCTTACCCAATTCACCTATACCACATGTCTTTGGACCTGTGGGGGAAACCGGAGCACCCGGAGGAAACCCACGCCAACACGGGGAGAACATGCAAACTCCACACAGAAATGCCAACTGACCCAGCCGAGGCTCGAACCAGCGACCTTCTTGCTGTGAGGCGATTGTGCTACCCACTGTGCCACCGCGTCGCCCTATTATTATTATTATTATTATTATTATTATTATTATTATTATTATTAATGTGCTTCTCTTCAACTCAAAGCACTACAAGATATACAACAACAAATAAAAATGCAACCAAAGCCAAAATTATACTTCTATATAAGCATATATAAGATCCCAGAAACAAGCCTAAAGTCACACCGCAGTAATCAATAAAACAATAAGCATAAATAAGATTACAAACTGCATAAAAATGAGAGTGATAATCACAAATGTTGTGTCTTAAGAAGCTTTTTAAAACAATCCTGAGAAATGACATTCCTAATAATTGTGGGTAGTGCATTCCATAATTTAGGACTACCCCTATGTCAACTTTCATTGTTTGACATAGAGGCAGTCTTAATACTAGCCAGAAGATCAAAATATGAGTTTTTTTTTCAAAACATAGACAGTTTCATCAATCAATCAGTCAATCTATCAATCAATCAATCAATCAATAAATGAATCAAGAACAAATCAAAGTGTTTTAATTTTATTTAAATACAGTGTAGATACATTGTACAGTTGTGGTATTTTTGTTTCTGGTGCTTTTTTACAACAAAATGACCATTTTCATCAAATGTTGATTAATCTTTAAACTAATACTGTTGTTCTAATTAATATTATTTGTTTATTTATTTATTTGTTAGTTTTTTATTTGCACTTATATAAGATAAAATATTTTTTCATAGATTAAAATTAGATGTAATTAGGTGTTAGTATTAAACAGACACATTTTCATTGAGAGAAAGAAAGAAAGAAAGAAAGAAAGAAAGAAAGAAAGAAAGAAAGAAAGAAAGAAAGAAAGAAAGAAAGAAAGAAAGAAAGAAA
>CAIGQV010019186.1:20141212-20156944 GCA_903798115.1 Danio jaintianensis
AGACATTCATTTCTTTCTTTAGTCGTAAAGAAATTATGCTTTTTACTAAAAAAATTTCAGGAATTTTCTCCAAATAGTGAACTTCAGTGATGCCCATGACTTTCAAACTGCAGTTTAGAAGAGCACCAATGCTGTAAAAGATCCCAGCCTGGGAATACGGGTCTCACCTAGCAAAATAATCAAGTCATTTTCTAAAAACTCTTGTTGCCAGTGATTGTGTTGTAGTTCAGCACTGCCTGACCAACTTTTCAAAACAGTTTGATAAGGGATGCTTTGACTTTGAGCTTTTTCTAAATGGTACATCTGTATGCGTTTCTCACGTTTTCACCATGAAAGATGTGAATATTTCATAACATTTCATGTTACTGTGTTCTAGACATTATTTCTAAAACATAAGAAAAGCAAAAATAACATTATATATTGCACTATAAAGAAACAATCTCAGAAATAGCCTTTATTAGTAGGGTTCGCACTCATTCTGTGCTGTAAACATGCTTGAAAGTTTATTTATAACTTTCACTTAAGGTAGATCCGTGCTAATCTCTTTTTTTTTTTGTTGATGTGTAGTGACTTTTAGCAGCTTGATTCTTGATTAGCAACTATGTCATGGTACAAACATTGCGCTGTTTGTTGATAAGCGTTTCTCTGGTTATTGACTCAGTTTTACTTGATAATTTCCCACGCATTAAGAAAATTATATTTTATTTAAGAGCAGTTGTTTGCACGGCTCTGTTCATTTAATAGTGAGTGTCATTTCATTTTAATAAAAGATGTGATGATTTATTTGTTTTTTATTTGCTTATTGTGCTCACTTCCACCCTTTTGTGGGCATAGCAGACAATACAGTATTTTTCCTGTAACAAAAGCCAAGTATTGCTTTTAGAATTCTAATATAATTCCAATTTTGCTTATTTTTGAGAAAGAAAAGCAAAATTAGGTTGTCAGCCATACTGACAGCCCTTGTCAGTATAGTTCCGCATACTTTACATGTGACCTAACGTGATTGTGTGAAGCATTCCAGTGCTTCTGCAAGCTTTTGTGGTTAAAAGTAGATAAAATATTATTTTTGTAAGAAAATAAGCAATGGTTTCACTAAATAAGACTTCTATTCCGTGGCTGGGATTGTTTAGAGCTTTTTGAAGCTGCATTTAAAATGTAAATAAGTTCTACTAAAGTTCATTATACTTAGAAAATTCCTGAATTTTTTTTCTTCAAAAAGCTCTGTACAACTCTGTGCAATTTCTGTACAACTGTAAAAAGAAAGAATGAAAAGGATTGATAGGTTATATAGATTAAAGGCTATATTTTACTAGACTTTTTTCATGTAATATTTTAAATGAGTAAATAATCACCTTATAATGGTCACATGTACACTGTAAAGTTGAGGCGTGACAACCATATTTAAATGAAAGCTTGAATTGTTTAAAATATCTTCATTTTTTCCCTCTATAGCAAAATATAGAGACACTAATAAATCTACATGTATCTCCTTCTCTGTGATTTTTTTTGCACTCTACATACTGTCGCATCTACGCTGTGGTACATATTTAGATATGTCATAAACTAGTTGTTCAGTTCGGTTCTGCACTGTGTGAAATTTTTGTAAATGCGGTTCTCACTCCCAGCTTGTGAATTGCATTATAGAACCTTGATCTCTGCTCAGACTACTTTTTTTGATGTAGAAAATTCCCTGTAGTATAACAATGTTAAACTGTTAATTAATGGACATTTAATGGACAATTAATAGCCAGTGTCTTAAACTTCTAGTTTAAATTACCTTTATTATTTCATCAAATCATTATTTTCACAGTTATCTGTTCAGATAAAGAGTGTTTTTAATTTCCTACGTTTTACAATACTAAAATGCTATTATTTTCATTCAATTATTGGTCAGTATTATGTGATCCATTTCATTCATTTGAAATGTGCACCAAAGGCTTGTTTAAAACTATTTACAACCTCACATGAGTGATCATCTCATAATAACGTTACGGTTACTACGTAACCCTCATTCCCCGAGGGGGGGAACTTCAATGCTATGTGGAAAAACTTCCACTATGGGGATTTCGTCAGAAAGCCAATCATCTGAAGAGAAATAAAACGGGCCAATGAAATGCCAATGAGTTGGCGGTGTCAGCGCACACAGCTGGCAGCAATCACAATCAGTTAGTGAATAAGAATGCCAGGTGTGCATCGCAAAAACACCTTTTCTAGCTGAAGAAGCCGAATTACAGCTGTCAGCTAAGGCGCAATCACTGTGGCGAAGGCACATAGCATTTCCGTTACCACCCTCGGGGAACGAGGGTTACGTAGTAACCGTAACGTTCCCCAGCGGGAAGGGAACTTCAATGCTATGTGGAAAAACTTCCACTATGGGGAAATGTATGGAAAACGCCACAGTGATTGAACCTTACCACGTCGCTGGTGAGAGGTTTGCCAGGCTCCGGCGTGAGCGCACCATCATCACCAGAGACGCAGCCCTCCAACATGTCCCCTTGCCCTTACTTACCTGTGAAGCGCTTAAGGCTTATTTATATTTTTTGGGGAGTCGTAAAATTTAAAATACGACAGTACGTTGGGAAAGCGTATCAGTCCCGAATGGGGAGGACGCTGCGGAGGCCACTTGCTGCCCAAATGGGGAGACCTGGTGGCAGGAAGACATATAGACTAACCCTGATAAGGGGGAGTACACATATGAGGGATGGTTAGTGGGGAGGGAAGACACGGACCCGCCTGAAGCGGGGGGAACTATACTGTGGCTGAGTGAAGCATATGGGATCGCCAGTGGGGATCGCGCATAGCAGGCACCTATACCCAGAACGCGGGCTGACCGAGCAGGCATGCCAACAACGTAATGGGCCAGGCACCCGACTACTTAGCACCGAGTCAGGTGCTGGGGGCCTCGGAGGAACTCTGTAGGGTTTTCCAAATGGGGAACTCAAGCTGTGCGTAGTAAGAAAAGCGCACGCATCTCTGTGTTAGAGAGAAAGGCTCAGCAAGTGTGTTTCAACACCGTACCGAATTTCCTCATTCACTGGCGTTATCCAACACATGTAAGAAAAATTGGTTCCACTCGAAGATTATAGAATCTTATTAATGTATTAGGTGTCGCCCAGCCCGCAGCTGTACAGATGTCTGTTAGAGAGGCGCTGCGCTCACGCCCAAGAGGAGGCGATACTCTAGTCGAGTGCGCTCTCACTCCCGGGGGACGCAACTCACCCTGGCACTGAAAAGCAAGGGAGATGGCATCCACTATCCGGTGGGCCAACCTCAGTTTGGATACGGCACTTCCCATCTGCCGATCATAACAGAAAAGGAGCTGCTTAGAGTCGTAAGCTCTAATGCGGTCCCATAGCGCAGAGCGCGAACGGGACACAGCAGAGAAAGGGGCTGGGACTGCCTCCTCTGTGGGCAGCACTTGCAGGTCCACTACGTAGTCTAAAAAGAAAGCACTGTAGAAACCTCGGGCACCTAGGTGGGCCGGGGTCTCAGGAAAACGTGAGAGTGGGCCGGCCCAAATTGCTGGCACTCTTCGCTGTCCGAAAATGCCTCCAGATACCAGACCCTCTTGACCAATGCCAATGCGACCAGCAGAGCTGTCTACCTGGACAGAAATCTTAAGATACTGAGTCGAGTGGATCGAGCAGACCTCTCCTAAGAGAGATCTCCAAGTGGGTATGAGAGGGGGACAGGATTAATTTAATTATCCAGCGTCTCGCGCCTCTGGGAACTGGATGATGAGGCGATGCTTTCCCAGTGCGCCATCAGAGCGGGGATGATCGTAACGCCAACCCCTCAGTGCGGAGGGGACAACCTTAGCTCCAGCCAGCTAAAGGAGGATAGCATCACACTGATCTGGCATGTCCGGGGTCCCTCTCGGAGAGAAGTACACCACACAGTGAATAACCAGTGTTAACCACCAAACCGGTAAGTCACCTAAGTCCTCCACGCTCCATCTATGGACCACACGTGATTCCAGAGATCTGGGCGTGGGTGCCAGATGGTGCCTGTCCCAAAGAAGAAGGTGCTTCTTCAAAGGGATATGCCAGGGAGGGGCCGTCACGAGGATAGAGCTGAAATACAGGTCCGGTTGAGCCATAGGGGCGCAATTAACAGACCTGCTCCTTGTCCTCCCTGACATTACACAGTATCTGTGCGAGTAGGCTCACTGGAGAAATGCGTATTTTTTTTCAGGCAATTAATATGCCAATGCAACCGGGTTCCTTCCACGGACCCGCAGCTGCATTCCCGCAACACACGGCCCCCCAGCGCGTACTGGAAGCATCCGTCGGACGACGACATGCCTGGACACTTGTTCTAGAGGCACACAGGCCTCTGAAAAAAATATCAGTGGGACCACAGTTTTTCTGTCGAACTCTCTCTGACAGGTCAGCATCAGCCCGGCGGGCCTCCCTTGTAACTCCCTCTTGAGGGAGGCGCGCCGTCATGGTGATCGAGTCCAGCTCCAACCCGAAAAAAGAGATGCTCTGCACGAGGGTGAGCCTGCTCCTTTCTCGGTTGACCCGAAACCCCAACTGGTCGAGGTGCCGGAGCACCAAGTCCCTGTACATAACCAATTGATCCCGCGAGTGAGCTAAAAAAAGCCAGTCATCGAGATAATTGAGTATGCAGATGCTCGCGAGCCGAAGGGGCGTTAGGGCATCCTCCGTGAGCTTAGTGAAAACCCACGGAGACAGGGAGAGCCCGGAAGGGAGGATTTTGTACTATCATGCTTGACCCTCGCACCCAAACCGCAGAAACTGCCGGTGGCGTGGGAAAATGGAGACATGAACATATGTGTCCTTCAGGTCTATCGCTGCAGACCAATCCTGAGGGCGGATGCACCGAAGGATGTGCTTCTGCATGAGCATTCTGAGCGGCTGCTTGTAAGGCAGCGGCCGAGGCTAACCACGCCAGGAAGGGGCACCACACGGGCAAGATTGACCACGCTAGCACACTCGACCTGGGGATTTGCCTTGTACCCCCTGGCTGCTCCGTCATCGAGGAAGGTGAGGGCGGAGCGCACTCAGACCGGGCAGAAAAAGGTGCCCTCAGAGCTGCGTGAACTTACTGTGCACCTCCGGGAAGAAGGGGACGGGAGGCTTAGAGGGTTTCCCCTTCTTATCCTCCACGTAACACCCATCTAATCGGTCCGGCGGCGAAGCTGGGGGACAAGCCATCTCCAGCCTCTTCACCGAAGCAGCCGGGTTAGCACGGCCATCATATCAGATTCCATATCCGGAGCCTCGCTTACCACCCTTGAGGGAGGAAGCGGGTCCGAATTGTCATCGGAAATCGACAGCCCACCCTCTGATGCAGCGATGGACATCTGGTCCTCGGTGTCATCGAGTGAGAGGGTGACCATCCCGATGGATGGTGCGCTTCTCTCATTTGAAGCTTGAATGGAGCTCGCTGAGGAATGGGAGGTCCGCAAGCCCACGGCGGCGGCGGCGGCGGCGGCGGATTGAACCCCACTGTGACCCTCAGATCTGCCCGAGTGCCAACCGCTACTTGCTGGGGACAACAGGGGTGGTTCGCCCTTTTGCAAGAGCGAGCCGCGATCTTAGCTGCGCAACAGACATGCCATCACAGTGATGGCATGCGCTGCCCGCGAGCACCGCATTAACATGCTGGACCCCCAGACATACAATACAGTGCTCGTGCCCATCATCCGTGGACAGGGAACCACCGCATCCAGAAACACACGGTCGGAGCGACGTCTTTAAAAAGATGCGCTGTACGACCGTGTTGCTCTTTTAGGAGAATTGCTTAAATTTATACGCACCGCTCTTGAAGTACCGGTCCAGCGAAACGCCCAGGGATGGGAGAAACCCAGCTCAACCACCGTTGCTCGCACTGGAACTGGGAGAAATCAGCCTCTCAGAAGACGGCAGCTTTCTCTCACTCTCTCTCGAATGAAGTCGGAGGATGACAGCAAAACGTCTCTTTCAGACTGCACATGAGGCTTCTGAAAGCGAAAAGGTGTTTTTGCGATGCACACCTGGCATTCTTATTCACTAACTGATTGTGATTGCTGCCAGCTGTGTGCGCTGACACCGCCAACTCATTGGCATTTTATTGGCCCGTTTTATTTCTCTTCAGATGATTGGCTTTCTGATGAAATCCCCATAGTGGAAGTTTTTCCACATAGCATTGAAGTTCCCCTCCCGCTGGGGAACAACAGTGTGACAATTTAGTCAGTAAATTCAAATTCATTTTATTTTTAGCATACATTTTATATATTAATTTAATAAATTACAGTGTTATTTATATTTGCATTATAATAACCATTGTAATACAATGTTGTGAGTTCATTTTAAATTATAATTTTTCAATGCTTTTGATAGGCTTTTGTTGTAATATTTTCTTTTAAAAAATCATCTTAATTAAAAAGGTCACTGTAATCAGTCTAAATAAACAATGCAGCTAATTCATTATTTAGAGTGAAGGAACAGAGTGAAATCACAAAACAAGATGTTACTAAACACAAGAACATAATCAACAGCCACAGTATAAATAAACCGAGCAAACGATTAAACATCACAACCGTATTAATTATTCATACTCCAGTTCACACTGAGAAGAGACTAACAGAGATTACAAAGCCATTTTGTCACACACACGAAAATAAAATTGCTAATAAAACAACAAAACAAAACAAAACAAAAATATAGAAAGAATCTAAATTGAATGGCTTCGTCTTTACAAAATGAAGAAAAAAATGTCAAATTGAAAGGCCAGTTATATTGCAATTATATGTTGTTCTTGTACTGTATATTCAGCAGTTGACTTGTATGCTGTGTATGTGTGTGTGTGTGTCTCAGGATCTCATCGCATCATTGAAACAGATTATGATGATGGTATAACAGTAGTGTCCTCAGGTGGGTAAGGGCAATGATTACTCTGTTCGAAGAGTAGAAACCCAACACAGGCTGAGAGAGAAAGCTAATATCCAAGCTAACATATTAATACCGTGGAGCTGTATTGTCTTTGCACCTATTTCTTACTGTTCCTCTAATCCTGTTTGTTGTTTGCAAGCCCATTAACTCTTACACAAATACATATTCTTAATTGGCGCAAAGATGAAAGCATAAGATCAAAAAGTTTGTTCAAAATCACTGTGTATGATTAAAATAGAATAATAAGTTATAAAAGAAGGTTGTGTTAGGTTGTGAAGTCTCTCTCCCCCTGTGCTGGGCTGTAGAGTGTCAAACTGAACCACAAAAACACCTCACATGAATTGTGCATGGACACTGTGGAGGAATGGCTATGTAAGTCAATCACTCTCTATGAAAACACACTTTTTTCATAAGACCTGTTTAATTGTGTTGTCAAGCTGGAACAGAAAGTGGTTATAAAGAGATTATAATAACGTATTACAGCATGTAACAGGATTAATATGGGTTTTATGACAATGGATGTCACCTCTTTTGCATGCCCGAAAAGCTTGCTGTAGAATTTAGAGTGTAGAAGATGAAAATGCCGTGGCTGATATTTTGATGTTTTCTACTGTGTTCCATGCATTTATTGAACACAAGAGTACTGCAAGTCAACAGACCTGCAGGAAACACTGTGAATTGCCATTTATCTTGGATATCCAAGATAAAATCCAAGGATTGATGTTTGGACAATCGATGTGATTGATATTTTGTCATATTTGCACTAATATCGTTTTTTTTTTTTGTATACAGTAGTCATGTAAATATTAAGGATTTGATAATGTGTCTAGAGGTGTAGTTCCAACTACACAATTGTTTGCCAATGTTTGTTGGAGTGATGGATTTGGGAAACATCAAATTGCCTGAACTAATAACAGAAATTGTGATTTTTTTTAATGGGTTCCATAAACCCATACGGACTGTGACAATGGCTTCAGTTTTGCTTCATCCTTTGGAATTGAATGCAAAGTGGATTTGCATGTGCAGTGCAGAAACAGCATCATCTCAAGATGTTTTGTTACAAAACTTTATAGGTTTATGCAGGAATTAAAGGGATAGTTCACCCAAAACTGAACATTTTGCCACTGTTTACTCATCCTCAAGTGGTTCCAAACATTTCAGAGTTTTACAAAAATAACACAAAAGAAGGTATTTTGAAGAAAGCTGAAAACCGGTAAACATTGACATCCATTAGGGAAAACATATTCTATTGAAGTCAATGGTTACAGGTTTGTAGCTTTGTTTAAAATACCTTCTTTTGTGTTTAACAGAAAAAAGGTGGAATAAGTGAAGAGTGAGCAAATGATGACAGATGTTTCAGTTTTGAGTGAACTATACCTTTACCCATATAATTACTTAAGCCTCATTTCAGGCAGTTCAGAATTAGTTGTTTATTTCGGGAGATAATAACCATTTTAATAATCCATCAATTGTGTATTTTGATATTTGAAACTTTGTTAGTGCTTGATGAGCAATCAGCAAATGTTTATCGGATGGATAGGTCAAACATTCTCAAATACCCAGTAGTGCTCAATGCTCAGTTTAGCCACATTTTAAACTCCTTTCAGCACTGACTGGGAGACAGTTTACTTCCTTCCCAAATCTGCTTTTTTAATTTAACTGCAAGTTGTAAATGTAAAGTTTAGTTTACTTTTAGAAAGAGTATAAATACCTGTCTATTACAAGTCAGTCTGCTTTTCCAAATTTAAATGTTAAATTGTTTGCTGTTTAAAGGGTTAGTTCAGCCCAAAATTCGTTCCAAACCCCTGAGACCCTCTGTTTATCTTCAGATTAAAAATTTTAGATTAATCTCTAGAGCTCCTTTATCCTCTATAGACAGCAATGGTCTCTTTCAAAGTCCAAAAAGGTACCAAAAACATCCTCAAAACAGACCATATGCCTTCAGTGGTTGAATCTGAATATTATAAAGCTTTGAAAATATATTTTGTGTGCACATAGAACAAAAATAATAACTTCCTTCAACAGTTTCTTCTCCTCAGTGTCAGTATATTGTGCTTGTTCATGAGCACTGTGCACTGATGTATACCCAGGATGCCAGTGCATGACTTCCTTTGTTTGAAATAAATCCCAGGCACATCCGAGGTATATGTCAGCAGCATGACCAAATGCGACACCCATAAAGAGCACAGTGAATATGAACCCATACCCTATACTGAAAGTGAGAAGAAGAAACTATTGAATAAAGTTGTTTGAAGGCATATGGTCTGTTTTGAGAATTTTTTTTTTTTTCTGGTATTTTTCTGGACTGTAAACGATTTCTCTCTATGGAGGATGGGAGAGCTCTCAGATTTCAAAATATCTTACTTTATGTTCCAAAGATGAATGAATGTCTCAGGAGTTTGAAAGGACATGAGGGTGAGTAATTAATAGCAACATTTTCAATTTTGGGTGAACTAACACTTTAAGCCTAATTAACGCTTTGTTTTTTGTTGTGAAAGGTTAGTCTAATTACATTTCTAATCTCTGTAGTTGTTTACAATTAATTTGTTAGTTTTA
The DNA here is from genome assembly GCA_903798115.1 of Danio jaintianensis. Lineage (NCBI taxonomy): Eukaryota > Metazoa > Chordata > Actinopteri > Cypriniformes > Danionidae > Danio > Danio jaintianensis. Next base: position 20,150,668 of record CAIGQV010019186.1, read on the forward strand.
TACTGTTTTGCAAGTACTTTTAATGTGTAATTCACTTAACATGAGTACCATTGTTCATGGTGTATCTCTAATTGGGTTTTTTTTAGAAAAAAAAAAGAAAATGGAGAAACTTTTGTCTTTTTGTGAAGCTACGAAAGGGGCACGGTGATGATAAAAATATTAGACAGGAGCAAAAATTAGTATGTAAAACTTTTAGCAACACACATAAATCGTTGTAGTTTTGCAAGAGAATGTAATTTTCTCAAAGTTTGTCTAAAAGCAAACATTTAAAAGAACTGAAATATTTTACTTTAATATTTTTACCTCCTCCATATCCACTTTGTAGGGTATTTTTTTTTATTTACAAAACTTTCACTTGTTTTTCACAAAAATATTGCACCACTTCATTACAATCCAGTTAACGCTTGAGGTCTGCATTAAATCGAACCAATTTATAAAAAAAAAAATGAACACATTTAATAATAAAATCAGATTAACCTTTTTAATAGTACAATCCCACTGTGCTTTTTTTCGCTTGTTTTCTTTCTAGCATGTGTAGATGAGTAGCAGTTGTGCTGGTGCTTCAGGACAATCTTTTGGCATGAATTGTTGTAGTAGTTTTAGAAATGTGAATGTGTATGTTACTGTATCTCACTAATGTCTGATTCTGTATAGTTTTGACTGAAACTTGTCCATGACACAGAGTGTATGTTTATTAAAGCAGCAGAGAGGAACTCCAGAGACAGAGAGAGGTCAAGCACACTGACTGTACCTGAGAGACAGGCGGCCATACAGCATCGCTCGCGGTCAGTGTCTCCGCACAGAGAAGACCAGTGTAGAGCCCGCTCTCGACCCGCACACATTCCTATGCAGAGGTAAGACTCTACTACTAATAATAACACTAATAATAACTTTACTGCTTTAAACTTCAACTTCAGTGTAATATAGTAATAAACTTAATGCAATTTTTCCACAACTTCAATTGTATTACTGATACAGAAAATCAAGTCACAACACAAAAGCTCAGAAATGACTAAATAAATGAAATATCAAAGTATTATAATAATGCAAACATTTTTACAGTGTCCATCTCTTTCATACAGACTACTCATGGATGCATTATCATGCAGAGGCCCTACTTCCCTTCCTAAGTGTTATAATGTATGAATGTAATGCCAGAGGTGATAATGGCCTTGTGAAGTGTCTTGCACTCTAGAGGATGATTTATGTGTTCTGTATGACTCATCGCCTTTCATCGTCTCATCAGGAGTCTGGATGAGATCCACCAGAACCGCCATCATTCCTACTCTCCCTCCCATTACCACGACTCCCACCAGGAACATCGATCCGGAGACTCCGACTATGAATATTCAGAGGACAGGTATTACTATTTTACCTCTAAATGCATATTTAATAGTGAGTGTGGAAATCCTTTTAGCATATTTGCAGTTTATTTGAATGAGTAATTTCTATATCAGACTGTACACTGAAAACCCTAATAAGTTGATTGAACTCGTCTGATTGAGTAAACTCGTTGCCTCAATTTATTTGAGTAATGGGGTCTCCCAAAATGTAAATATAGAATTTTATTGAACTTGGTGCATTTGTAGTATGTACTTAAACTATTGAGTAATGGGGTCTCTAATGAGGTCTCCCAAAACACACTTGTTTAAGTTTACCGTTTGACCGTTGTCTTTTTTTAATATATATTTTTTAATTACACCAATCAGAGCATTAGTCTCTTGTTGCCAGGCAGACAAAAATTGTAAAAAGAAAAAAAGTTTTTTTTTTGAGTTTGTTACAAGTATTAATCATAATGTAGAGGTCAAAACACTTGACATCTTGAGTTAATGGTTTTTAAAGGTGAATAAGTTATCCTAACAAATATAAGTTATGGTGTCAAAATGCAATAGTAATGTTTAGTTAAAACAACTTGCGTGTTTAAGTAAAGACAACATTAGGGTTTACAGTGTATATCATTTTATTAGCGTTGTTTATTAATAATGATAAATAGCATGAAGAGTCTTTGATGTGTTATGAAAGGAAGTTTGATCTGATTTTCATATTGTGCCAACAAAATGTTTTATGCTGTTACTCTACTAAATACTAATACTACTAATATGACTAACAGTCATAGTTTTTAGTTCATTCCCATTAATAAGAGTACAAATAATGCTAAATACATGTCTGTCGTTTTTTTGTTGCACATGTTCGTTTTTTCTTTTCTTTGGTTTTCCTCACCATCCTCTTACTTTTCTTTTATGTTTGGTTGTCAAACTGTCAATGTGTCACCATCAACCGTCAACCACAGTGAGGTCCTGGAGATGCACAGATCAATCCGAGGTGGGAGTGCTGAGTGCCTGCATACAAACAGGTAAATAAATAAATAAATAAATAGATAAAAATCTGTGAATCAAGCCTTCACTATAAGCTTAACACTGGAACTGCCACAATTCTTTAACTAGAATGGATAGCAGTGATGCTGACTCTTCATATAAGACTGCATTGAGTTTTTTGTATTACCAATTTTTGGGGGAAATTCTACAACGAAACATTCGACAAATTCCAATTAAGTTAAAAAGCTGAGTTTTACCATTTTTTTATCCATTCAGTTGATCTCCAGGTCTGGTGGGAGAACTTTTAGATTATCTTAGCAATAACCATTGAATTGGATTATACCATTGAGCATCTCACTCAAAAAAAAAAAAAAAAGAGTAGATAATTTTCCTATTTAAAGATTGACTCATTTTGTAGTTACATCTAGTTTCTAGGTCAATGTGGATAGGATACTCTTGTTCTGACTTAATCATGGAACTTTGCCACTGAACCATGGTTGCAGTAGACACAATGATATTATGCAGCACTGTTACCTAGATGGGGCTGCGTAATATTATTGCACCTGCTGCAGCCATGGTGCACTGGTAAAGTTCCATTATATAGCATCTAGTTCCCTGATTATAATGCTAGAATTAATATAGTTCCTAGCCATATCAACCTAGGAAACAGCAACTTAATAGAGACCTGCATTTTCAAAGGAATGGGAATAAGTAGTGGACGCTGAAATGCATTCGGGGAATTTGACCCTTATGGCCAATCAAATACTCAGAGCTCTTTCGTGTTTTGTAATTTTAATAAACCAACAATGTTAGAATGAAATATACACACATTTAGGAAAAGTCAGGGTACTATAGCTATATGGGTTTTATTTCAACAAAGTTAATAAACTGTAAACAATGGTCAAAATGACTGCCTCGGTAGTTCTGGTGTTAAGTTAGCTGTATCCCACAATCCCTTGCATTTCTATGTTCTTTTGTTTTTTTGCAGTTATGATCTTGCTATTTAGAGCATGCAAACTTTATGTTAGTGACATATATAGTCACACCAGAATATAAATCACATATTTTTATAACATGAAATGCACAGAAAATTATATAATGCAATTAGCATAAAGCAAGCGGAACATCCATAATTTGCATTCACATTTGGATTGATGCCAACTGAGAGAATTTCACTTTAAATAAATACATTTAGACTTGAAAATGGTCTGTTTATAGTTCAGTTCAATTATATTTACTGTTTATAATCACGTTCAATTTTAGCTTCTGAATGGTGTTGAATTTACAGAATTTGACGTGTAATGTGAGGAACTGAGATACTGGTTTATAATGTTGGTAAATGTATTCTTTAGCTTAATTGGTAGCATATTTCATAATATTTCAGAATGAAATAATAGAACATGACTGTTAGACCAATTTAATGTGTATATTTATTTACGTAATGCAGAGGGGTATTGCACAAAAGCAAGATAAGGTATTAAGCTGGGATTTCCAAGATATCCTGGCTGAATTTAGCCCTGAGCTGGCAAAATTAAGCAAAATTAAGTTACAGCAGAAATGTATTCTCTCTCTTGGCTAACAACCAGGCTAAGATTAATCCTAGTGATTTATCTAACATTACATTTATCTTAGTGATTTCACTGTCAGTGCTTCTAGAAATTAACGTGTTTACAGTTTACTCTGTTCTTAACTGTTTATGTATTTAAGAGCAAATTTATTACCCCTGCTGTGCAATATTTATTCTTTTTCAAATATTTCTCAAATGATATTTAATGGATTAAGGAAATTTTCACAGTGTTTCCTATAATAGTTTTTTTTGCTTCTGGAGAAAGTATAATTAGTTTTATTTCATCTAGAATAAAAGCAGTTTTTTTATTTTTTTTAACCATTTTAAGGTCAATATTAGCCCACTTAAGCAATATATTTTTTCGATTGTCTACAGAACAAACCACATTGTTATACAATGACTTGCCTAATTACCCAAACTTGTCTAGTTAACCTAATTACCTAGTTAAGCCTTTAAATTGCACTTTAAGCTGAATACTAGTATGTTGAAAAACAACTAGTAAAATATTATGTGCTGTCATCATGGCAGAGATAAAATAAATCGGTTATTAGTAATTAGTTATTAAAACTATTATATTTAGAAATGTGTTAAAAAAAATCTTCTCTCCATTAAACAGATATTGGAGAAAAATATTAGAGAGTTCAAATTTAACAGGAGGGCTAACAATTCTGACTTCGACTGTATATTTTCCAACCATTATATTTGATTGCATAATTAAAAATATAAGCCTTTTACAATGTATTAGCAATAATTTTATGTATGTTCATTCATATAAACCAATTTCAGATTTTTTATAGGGAAGAGATAAATAAGAGAGATAATATAGATATAGAGGAACATTTTTCAACTCATTACCTGATTTTATCTATATCTGCATCACTGATTCTGCGATGTTTTCGTGGTCTGTTTAAGAATGTCATGAATGTGCACTTATCCTGGCTATCTACACTGGGCTTGACATAGCAGCACATTCTTATGCGGGAGCAGCAAAACGTTCAAAGGATTAGCCAGAATGCGCTGATTAAACAAGATCAAACGACAATTTTTCTGTTATCCTGGCTTTCTTAATTGTACTTTTGAGCGATACCCCTCAGTTCTTATCTGGAGCACCTATTTGTACCTTTTAGTACATGACCAAAACACACACATCCTTTCTGATTAAAGCATCTTTTTCATTTCCTTTTTTTCATTTCCAATTTCTTCCTTCACTGTCAGTGCCTGTCATGATAAATAATTTTAAGTATTTGTGTGTGTTTGTGCACGCACAAGTGTGTGTTTGTTTGTTTTAGTAATAATTTTCTTTTACTTTTGTTTTTGCTCTTTTTTTATGCTTGCTTGTGTGTGCTGTTGTAATTAGGAAATTAGCTAGGCACTGTAACACACTTCCCCCAAAGATGCCATTGTTAGTGAATGGTATACATAAAGATATTTACAGGTAAGCTGGTTAAAACTATCTGAGTATCAGTGTTGTGCAAATTCCCCTACTGTTAGTGAAACCATTTAGACCTTTGAAATTATGCAGAATTTTCCTGCTTTGTGTGATTTATGTGCTGTTTTAGTGATTACAGATGGGGCGTCATGCACTTGCTTTCTTTTTTGTATTTATAGAAAAAAAAAGGACTGTAATACTTTGATTTCGAAGCTAACACTCCATACTGTATCAGTGCGTTTGACATCCCATTGTGTGAATCAGAGGCGGTTCTCTGTAGACCTTCAAAGAAACGTGCTGCTCACACAGATTGAGTTCGCTTATTTGTTATCTTTTTATCCTCTCGCAACAAGCACTCGTCAGTGTGGGTGTCTCTTGCAAAGACAGAAAAGATCTTGTTTTTTTGTGGATGTGAATGGAGAAAAGGCTTGAGAATAAAATTATACCAGTACGTTGTAGACTTCATTGCAACAGCAAATTTTAACTGATGCTTCTATAAGACGCTTCTGTGAGCAGGTTTATTTTTTCTCTGTAAACAGTTAATATAATAATATATGTTGTCTTCAGCAATCACAAAACTTAATTATCAAATCTAAATATAGACATTTTGTCTTTTAAAAGTTGCATTTAAAGACATGCACACATTTCTATTACACAGATTTTTTTTCTATGTGCCCCCTCAGCTTGAATTGACATGACGCCTCAAATTACATACTGTAGGTTGTTTCCTTTCCCTTTTATTGTGCTTTATTTGTACTGCAATATAGTTAAATATAAAATTATATAAATATATAAATATTTAAAACATGTAACAGCTGTAGTAACACAAAGTGTGCATTGTTCTTTTTGAAAGACTTTAGATCATCATTTAAAGTATAAAAAAAATATATATATATATTTATTATTATATTATAATTTATCATTTATTATATATATATATATATATATATATATATATATATATAT
>CAIGQV010019186.1:20165960-20197547 GCA_903798115.1 Danio jaintianensis
TATTATTATTATTATTATTATTATTATTATTATTATTATTATTATTAACCACATATTCTCACTTTGAGGTCAGGTTAATCATTAACGTACAGCACATCTGTCACGTGAGAGTAAATACGTACTGTTTTCAGCATAAATTAGTACACCCACTTTTGAAAATGAATATTTTATCCATTTCTCAGTGAATATAGACAATATATTTTGGTGTATTTAAACAAAACTGTTTTATTAAACATTTATATTCATTAAAATAAGAGTTTGGTCACCTAACATCTTTAGAAATAGAAAGACAATTCATTTAAATTCAAATTATTATAAGCTATTGCAACAAAAAATTATAAATTATAAAAATTATATATTTAAATGTATTACATTTATTAAAATGATAAAATTATATAATAAAAAATATATACAAACTACAAAATGTCAACTAAATTTAATATTCTTTTATGTTTATATTGATTTTTCCTGTTTATTAAAAAAAATAATATTTTCCCTCAACAAATTTTTTTTTAACTTTTTTTTGTTTGTTGTTGTTTTTAGATTAGTTCCAGTTTTGGCTTTGCTACTGACTATTGTAATATATATGCACAAATATGTTATTGTAAAGCATCCTGGAGAAAATATGAATTGAAAATACATTTTGTGAGAAGTGTTGAGCACTGAGCACTAGTTTGATGGTTTAATTCACTACAGTAGATCTTTATTTGTTGGCTGTTGTTGTGTGGATTGGTGCATAAATATAGATTTTGGTTAAAATTGGATTATATTGAGCTCCGTTTGTTTACATTAGTTGGTGAAAAATACTTTATTATTTTGGTCCAAGATACTAATTGAAGCTGAAGAAAAAAACTTAGATGACCTGGTGTGAGTAAATAATCAAGAAATGTTCATTTGGGGGTGAACTTTGCCTTTAAAAAATCATTAAAACTTTACAATAAGGTACCATTATTGATAAATATATCAATTAATATTAATTAACTAGCTAGTTAAAACTGACAATGAAAAATACTTCTGAAGCATATAAAATCCTATTAAATAAAACATGTTAAATTCAACATTTACTAATGCAATATTTAATTCAAAAGTTTTTTCTTAAAGGGATAGTTCACCCAATAATGAAATTTCAGTCATCATTTACTCACAATTAACTTGTTCCAAAACCATTTTTTTCTTTCTCTGTATAACACAAAAGAAGAATGTTGGAGACCGGTAACCACTGACATCCATAGTAGGAAAAACATATACTATGGGAGTCAGTGGTTACAGGTTTCCAACATTCTTCAGTACATCTTCTTTTTTGTGTTAAAAAACAAAAAACAAAAACAAAATAAAACTCACACCGGTATGGAAGAGGCAAGGGTAAGCAAATCATAATTATTATTATTTTGTTTAGATTTTGGGGTGAACTATCTTTTTAATATTATTTAATGTGCCTAAGCTAACCTGAACTAACCATTAATAGTTGCATTTCTATTAATTAACAATAACAAAGTTTAAAAAATACTGTATTGATTGCATTTCTATTAATTCTCATTGCAATATTAAATACAAAAAGACAATCTAAATTGTCCCTGTTATGATATTCTGTTATGATGTCATGTGGAAAAAAAGGGGTCTAGTAATTGGCTAAAAGTAATCTAGTAAAAAATTGCTTTAAAATTTACAGTATTACAGTCAATCAAAATTGTCAGAAATACTGTAATTTTAAAGCAATTTTTTACAGTTCAGTAAATTAACAATTACAATTGTGTAGTTTTACAGCCCAATTGTAATTATTCATTTACAGTGCGCTTATAAATTTTACAGTATTACTGGCAATTTTTACAGTAAAAAATGTACAGCAATTTTTTTATAGTGTGGGTCATCAAATTAGAGAATAGTAACCAAATCAGTTTTTTTGCTTCTCTACCAAGATTTTTTTCTTGCCTCTTGATGAAATCTCTCTCTTTTCAGAGACCTTCCACACAAAGGACATTATTCTCCAGCAGGGACCACATCATTAGGGCGCAGGGGCCGACAGCTGCCACAACTCCCTGCAAAGAGCAGCAGTATAGAACAAGGTAAGCATTTCACACTTTCTCTCTCTCCCTCAATATACTCTTAAAATCGAACAGCAGCAAATCTGAAAGCTTATACCATTCAAAATCAAACACCCAAGCTCATGAATGTGTTTCAGTACTAGCTACCTTTATAAATGACAGATAATTTCATGACTCCTCTGTCCGAAGCCTCTTTTCATGATCTCAGCAAGATCACACACGTTGATCTTTCTACCTTACTCCTTTCTGTCTCTTTTCATGTCATTCCTCATTCCTTCAACCCCATCTTCACGAAGACCATGTCAACCGTATACCTGAGGAGAAACCTAACTCAGGTATCTCATTCCATCCTCAGACTTTTGCCCTAAATATAATCACTTGCTTGTCTAAATAGATTGAACCTAATTAGTTGTTTGTTGTTGTTATAAATCTACAATATTTGGAACATCTAATATGGCTTGCCTTGTCTAACAGAAACTTTGTTCAGATTCACAATCTTTAGCTGATTTGTTAATGGTCCATCATCCTTTAGTAACTTGAAGAAGATGATAACTTGCTTGGACAAGTTAGAAATCACTATCAAGATACAGAGACCACTTTAAGACCATAAGATAAGATACTAAATGTGAATCAGGCAGGATTTTCAACTAACAGATATATCTATACTTTCCCGGTCAGTTAATCACATGATAATGAGACATTTAATTAGCAAGTTTTCTAATGTGTACATATGCAAGTAAGATATTATCCAATTAAAAGTTAATTCATGTGCATACATTTCCAAAACAAAAATCTAACGTTGGGTAAATCCTTACAGAAAAAAACACACATGAGCTTCATATGCAATCAGGTGTTAAAATGACATGTCAAATATGTGGAACACATGTGAAACATGGTTTTTGTGAAGAGTTTAACCTGTGTGATCACATTTCCAGATTTGGATCACACAACTTTCAAATGGAAATGTTCCAAAATCACATTCTACATATGTTCCGCATTTGTTCCACATATTTCAAGTGTGATTTTAACATGCAGCTGCAAATGTAAAGCTCATGTGATTTTTCTGTAAGGGAAGGCAGGTTCAAAACCAAGAAAGCCAGAAAATAAATCACTTTGCTTTTGGAATAAAATGTTATAAAAAACAAACAAACAAAAAAACAAACAGGTGAACAATAGATGAGCAAACCACTCTATAAAAACATAACTGGGGGAAAAACACAAACATTTTGAGTAAAAAAAGCCTTTAGAGATTATTTAAATATGTATATAGATAAGGTCTAATAACATAAATGCACATATGTGTATTTTGAATGTTTTCCATTTGTCTGAAAGAAAACATTATGGAAGCAAGATATTACCAAACTGACTAATGCATGAAAAAGCAATGACTTTGCCTGCTGTCTTGCTTTGAGCTGAATTTTTAAGCTCTGGAGATTTTATATGCATTTCCACCGAAATATACTGTTTGTTCACAGATAGTTTTGTCGACTTGTTCTTATTTAATTAGAATTAATAATAATCTTTTATTCTACTTTAAAGGACGCCGTTTTATCTTCTGTTCCATTTGTCATTTTCTTTTTTTCTGTGTGTGTCTGTGCAGCTCTAGCAGTGGAGGAACGGGCTCGTCAGTTGCAGATGAGAGTGCACTCATATCGGCCGGGTTCTTCTGCTCATGATCCAGAGGCAGAGCTCAAGAACAGAAGAGATGTGAGTTTTAACCTGCCTTTACATGCTGTCCTTTTATGAACGCCTCTAAATATTTCTTGTCTGCCATGGTTCAATTGCAATATATTTACTTTACTTACTGTACTTGCATTCACATGTATCTGCACTTCATTTGAAAATTTTACTTTTTCTTTATCACATTTCAATGCAAAATATTGTACAGTGTTCAGCAGTTATATTTATTAAAGTAAGAGTTTGGTGACCTAACATCTTTAGGAATAAATTGATAATACATTTAAATTCAAACGTTATTGCAAAACAAAATACAAGCTACAACATTGCAACTCGGTTTTATATTTTGTTATGTTTCTATTGATTTTTCCTGTTTATTAAAATTGTATTTAATATTTTTCCCTAACATTAATTTGGGTGTACAAATGTTTGAACTGCAATAGCAAAGGTTTTTTGTTAGATTAGTTCCAGTTTTGGCTTTGCTACTGAGTAATGTAATGTGTATGCACAAATATATTACTGTAAAGTATCCTATAGAAAATAATAATTTAAAAGATAGATCTGTGAGGGGTGTACTCATTTATGCTGAGGACTGTATTTTTTACTGCATTGCAATTCATAAATTTAGCAAAGTAAAAAAAAAAATCCCATTCAGGCTGATCATTTTGAGTCATTTTTGTTATGTACTATGCTATATGGTTTATTTTATTTAGCATTAATTGTACATAGCATTAATTGTGCATGACAAGTTTGGGTAATTAAATCAATAATAGTCTTGCAAAATAAATAAAAAATTAAGTGTAAGTTTAATTAATGTAAGTTTAATACTTTAATATTTCATCACAGCTTTTGGCAGGAGTGGAATAAAAAAAAAAAAAGTACTTAATAATTTTTTACTGTAGTATTATTTTATTAGGGTACCTGTACTTGTACACAAGTGCTTGATTTGTGTACTTCGTCCTCCACTGTTTAGATGTATAAGGACCAGCGGAGGAGCTGTGACAACATGTCTGCAAGGTCATCAGACAGTGACATGAGTGACGTATCGGCCATCTCTCATGCCAGCAGTGCCTCACGGCTGAGCGCCACCAGCTACATGTCCATTCAATCTGAAAGGCCACACGGGAGAATCAGGTGAGCCTGGAAACAGAAGCTATACAACTGTGTAAAAATGGGCTAACATTGGATTTAACTGGTAAATTTTAGAAAAAACAGATACATGATACATAATACATGGTTTAAACTGTAAGACTGACAGTGTTTGGATAGAAGCTACATACTGTAAGTGTAACAAAATGTCTTACACGTAACAGCATAATGTAACACAACTTCTGACTGTATTATATATATATATATATATTTATTAGTATGGTAAAATATTAGTAACTTTAGTGGAAGGGATTCCAGAAGGGATACATTACATTAATTCAAGTTTATTATAAAGACATTTAGACTGAATTCTGTTTAAAATTACTTCTGTAATTTGTTTTTAATATAAAATAAGTATTGCAGCCATTTTGAACATCAATAATAATGAGAAATATTACAAATGGTAAGTAAAATGAGTGCCCAATTGGGAATAATTTCTATGGATGATGTGAAATTGTAGAGAAAAATTAGAGAATTGTTTTTTACCATTACCAGAATAAATTACATTTTGAAAATATATTTAAATAGCAAACATATTTCATGGTAAAAATTCTTCACAATGTGTACAGTGCGACTTCAGAAGATTACTCATTTTAGATTGTAACGTATACCTAAAAATAAAGATAAATAAAAAAATGCATTAATATAGTTTCATGATATTCAAGTTTCATGTCATTAAATTCCTGGACTTTCACTTTCTTTAGTTCTCTGCTGGGTTTTTTTCATACTAATTTAGAATCTAATTCTGTTCTATCACCTCAAAGTAATGTTTCTTTGCAAATCTATTTATCTCCCTTTATAAAAATCATATCGTATCCTTAGGTTGTGGTATAAATTTTTTTGTTGTTAGTTTGATATCTGCATGCTAAATGTCTGTCTTATGCATGGCTTGCTGTGGTTGAAACATTTAATTATTTTCTGCATGATTTACTTTTCTTGCTGTTACGGCTTGTGCTCTATTGCATGCATTCGTATTGAACTGGGGGTCAAAAGGTCAAAGTCATTGGAAAGTTGTAAAGGAGAAGAGAAGAAAGAAAGAAGGATTTCGTGGGGGGTGAATGGAACAGACAACACAAGGAGTCTAGGAAAGAGACGCTTTTCTGAGGAGCTTAAACGCAGACGTCATACAGTGGCTGGAGATGTGAGGTAACATGGACCAGATCCCCCTGTCCAAGTTTTTACCTCAACCACCATTTGATAAAACTTCATCTTTTTCCTAATATCCGAAAAAACAACAAAAACAACCTCTACACTCCTTAAAATAAAGGCTTTGGTAAGGGGAGTTTTACAGCAGGGTTGAAAAAAGATTTTTTGCTTTCCAAACAACCTTTTTTTCTTAGTCTAAAGAGCATTTTATTAAACTAAAGAAACCTTTTTATTAAAGGAATTTTTTTTTACAATGTAAAGACCCATTCACCAACCAAGATAACTCAAAATATAAATATAGCACTTTACAATAAGGTTTCATTAGTTAATGTATTTAGTGCCAATAATGAACAATACTTGCACAGCATTTATTAATATAGTTCAACATTTACTAATGCATTATTAACATTCATGAATGACTTTTTTCCCATTAACTAATGTTAATAAACGTGAATAAAAACTGTATTAAATGTATAGTTCATTATTTGTTCATGTTAGTTAATACATGAACTCATGCATTCATTCATTCTTTCATTTTCCTTCGGCTTAGTCCCTTTATTCATCAGGGGTCGCCACAGCGGAATGAACCGCCAACTTATACAGCATATGTTTTACGCAGCGGATGCCCTTCCAGCTGCAACCCATCACTGGGAAACATCCATACACACTCATTCACACACATACACTACGGCCAATTTAGCTTATTCAATTCACCTATACCACATGTCTTTGGATTGTGGAGGAAACATGAACACGAGGAGAACATGCCAACTGACCCAGCCGGAACTCGAACCAGTGACCTTCTTGCTGTGAGGCGACAGTGCTAACCACTGAGCCACCACGTCGCCAAAATACATTAACTAGCGTTAACTAATACAACCTTATTGTAAGGTGTTACTAATATAACAATTGTGTCCACACTAGCGACAATATAAATCAGTTTTATGCGTCCTCAGTGTGCTATTTCCGCATCTGACCAGTGAATGTTTTTTAATGTATTAATCTAATCAAGTGAATTTAGCACTCGTAGTCAGTGTAGTGGATTAAAAACAACAAACTATTTTCTCTAGCTTTTTTAAAGGATTGAACACAAAAGCACTGAACACAAAAAAACATACAATCGATTGACAAAATCCCTCACCTTACAGGACGGCACACAACCACAATCTGTCATACTTCACTATGACCATATGAACCCAGCAAATCACTGATCATAGTCAGCTCTTTAAAATGAAAAAGTGTGCTCGATTACACCACACATCTGGACAAATGCCCAGCTATAGCGCTCTTCACAGGCATTTGATCCTCAGTTGATGAATTACTGCTGCCACGAATACTACAAAATCTACACGAACACCTCTATTAAATCAACTTCCATTCACCACTTGCTTACCATATGTCATAATCGTGCAATACCTTAACAATTATTGTATTTTTTTTGTAAATAGCATATTCTATGATAAGACTTATTTAAACTGAAAAGAAATGATGACAATGAAAAGTCGTTAAAAAGAAAACAGTTCGAAGTATTGAACTGGTAATTTATACCCTGAATGCACTTCATTTACTTTAGAAAAAGTATAAAATGCTAATGTGTATATATAGTTGAAATTCATAAATATAAATATTAACCCTGTACTTTCAAACTTTGCCTTTAAAAAAAATCTTTTCATTTATTCAATGAATGCATTAAAACAGATTTTCTAATAGTGTACACACACTGGCGATGCCACTTGGCATCCATCTACAGTCCCCAACTCTGATTTAGAGTACTATTTAAAGTCCTACCACACTCACTCTCTGTGATTAATAAATTTATTAGTTTTATAATAAACTAATTCATAATAAAGACCATCCAGAGTTGTGAAGTGCTTTAATGTGGACTCTTTTCACAGTCAGTTCCAATGGCAGTCCCTGACATTTCACCATTTGGGGGTTTTCTACCCAAATATGACAGAGTGCATTCAAATTCTCTCAGAAGTTACATCTGCAATCAATTTTTTCCTGCCTCTCTTTTAAAACAATAAATCCAACGACAAAACAATAATTAGATTTTATAAGTTTTGTATTTTTCCACACAACTAAACAACTGTGACTAAAAAGCGTACACACAGTACTGGTGGAAACATTATACTAGTGGATTTCATTATATTTGTCTGTTGTTATTAGCAGTTGTCTTCGTGTGGCTTGAAAATTTAATTTTTGTCATTATTTACTCACCTTCCACTAGTTCCAAACCTGTTTAAGTTTCTTTTATCTGTTGAACACAAAAGGGGATGTTTAAAGAAGTTTGGAAATCAGCAGCCATTGACTTCCATAGTATTTTTTTGTTTCAACATTCTTCAGATTATCTTTTTTTGTGTGTGTTCAACAGAAGAAAGAAACATTATACATTAACATAAATATTTTTTGAAGCTCGTGGGGGTGAGAGAATGGTGAGGAAATTTTCATTTTTGTGTTAACCATCCCTTTTAGTGAAAGCTATAAAAAATATTGTGCTTTCTCTTATAGTTTTCTAATCATTTTTCCCTCTACACAAGCTAAACATCCAAATTTATTTAATTCACCTTCATACATCTTTAAACTTTAAAATCTTGCTGAGACAACATCAATTGTGAAAGAGAAATTAAAAAAGAAAATACTTTACTATAGAGACACTTGAAAAGCTGCAAAAACTTCACAATGACAGTAGGACTGTTTTGGTTTCTGTAATCTAAATAATTTGGGGGTCATGAACATTCAGTTTTTTCTAGCCCTGTCTCTCTCTTGTTGCATTTAAGCTTTACTACCAGTTAAATCTGAAGCTTGTCTGATCAGTTTCATTCAAACAAACATGGGTAGTTGACATCATTTTGGATAGCTGATGTGCATAATATGACATAATATATTCTATCTGAATATATCTGAATATAATATTAGAAATACAGTAATAAAGTTTTTAAAATATGCACCTCAATATCAGATTTGTTTAAAAAAATATATATATACATTTTAACCATTATTATACTATTGCGTTATAATACTCTTATACTGCTTAATAACAATTACCCTGCAACCTACAGATTATGCATGCTGTGTTTGATTTTACTTGTTTTTATTCTGCTTCATTCACATGCCATTCTCTGTGTGTGTGTGTGTGTGTGTGTGTGCGTGTGTGCGTGCGTGCGTGCGTGCGTGCGTGCGTGCGTGCGTGTGTGCGTGCGTGCGTGTGTGTGTGTTTATGTGTGTCCTGTTTATTGTATTATGTGTATTAGAGCCATCTTTGCATGCATCACCTCATACCTTCCGTGCTTAAATACCGAGCCAGCACTGGATCCCCCCAAACCCAGAGCCCTGTCTGCTCTTCAGCCAGTGGAAGAGAGGCCCACCTCCCTGCTCCCAATACCCACCCTTCGTCCCACAGATAGAGGGTTAGGGTGTAGAGGTGATGGGGAGAGTGCAATGGGACAGTCCTGCAGTACATTGACTACGTCAGAGACAGACACACGACAGCTCCTCCGAACCTCCAGGGGGCAGCAGAGGACATGGCTGCACTGTAATAGTGTGCTGCTGTGTCATAATACAGACTGTTTGAACAACTAAATTGGACGTCACTATTTTAATAATAGAATAAAGCTAGTCTTAAGGAACTCTTGAATCAAATTTTGTTGATTGTAGTCATTTTGTTAGCTTTGAGACAAGTTTAAGCCACTCTCTGGACACTTTATTGTTTATTTGTTTGTTTGGGAAGGGGCTGTTTTTTTGTCACTGTCGCAATGTAAAATCAAATTAGCATGTAAACAGATTGCCTTTTTTTCATTTACTAATTGTGTATCCCAAACAACGTATTTAAGTTTAGCTAAGTTTAGCTAACTTTTGCAACATTTACGCTAACTCTGAATTTATCAGTTGTATTAACTTGAACACTGACCTGATTTATTTGTTAAAAATTTCAAACAGATTGCTAAAAAAAGTGTTACTATAGTAAAATAAGTGTCATCCAGCTTGCTACAGCAAATATTCATGTTAATATGACTAATAGACAGATTCTGCATCAATGACTGTATGACTTCTTAAATACATCAATACTTAATTGTGTATATACAATTTGTATATTATGTATTGATGTATTTAAAAAGTCATACAGTATGTATTTTTATCCCTGTGGTATGAATAAGTATTCATACATATATAAAAAAACAAATGCAACCAGATGCAAGGTGAAGCACAACATTAAAAACATAGATTTAAAAATATTCAAAGATGTTTGATCATCTGTTTAGAAGTAGTTTATACCAAATATGCATATTATCAAATTGCCAGTCATCTAGTCTTTGGTATTATGCATACATATATTTATGAATCTTGAGACTGCTTTATGAGAATGAAGTGATTGGTGAGCAATAAAATTATTAATCTGATTGATAGAGATTGCTCTTCAGAATTTGGGCAATTTTGGTTTTTGACAAAATATGGTTAGCAAGTTGAAATAAGTTGAATAAAAATATAAGATGAAATAATGTTGGCTGATGGCTTCAACAAAAGCATACATATTCAATTAACAACTTCATAACTCACAGTTGGTGTATTTTTAAAGTAGTCATCATTCAAAATCAGTTGTCCTGTAAAAAAAAAAATTAAACGAATTTGCTTTTTTTAGGACAATTAGAGTAGATGATTGAAGCAAATGATTTATTTTAAGGATGCTCGCTATTTTAAGAAATAGACAAGTTCTTAAGTCTGTCTGTCTCACTCTTACAGTGTTATGATTCAGTCCAATTTCATATAGAACCAGATGTTGTTAACCAACAACAGATGTGTATATTTACTTTTTTATACGAGACTGTAAAAATAGTTTGATTGGACAAAAACATCTTAAATTTTGTGCAAAGTTTAGAATCAGCTGTTGTAAATAAAGCATTAATACCTTGAATATAATTTTCAACAGTTAGTGCCTCACTGTTATGTTCATACAGTATACAATATCAATTCTTCATCTGTGTTTTACTCTTTCTTTTGCCTGTCTTCAGTCGTCAGGTCAGAGCCTCTTCTGGTCGGAATATGCTGAAGAGCACAAGTGTTAGCGGTGACATCAACACATCCGAGAGAACAGACGGCAGCCAGTCTGACACTGCTCTGGGAACAGTCGGAACCGGAGCCAAAAAACGCCGCTCCAGCCTCAATGCTCGATTCGTGGCTATTGTAGGAAACCGTCGCAGCCGAAGCACCTCACAAATCAGTCAAACGGGTTAGTGTCTTTAACTGTTAATAAATCAAGTTTCTTACAACAACAAACCTTGACACGTGACTGGTTAAAAAAATGTCTTTTTAGCATATTCCAATTAAATCCTAATTGAAAAATATCAATTCCAACCATGTAATTTTTGCAGAATATTTTGTTTCACATGAAAGCAACTTATGCTGCTGAAAATCTTGTGTGGAAATTTAAAATGTGAGATTTTGTTCTTTTGATATACAGTATATTTTGTTCTTAAGCACAGTAAATACAGTATAAAAACACTAACTGGCAATTTTAATTGTAGAGAATTTACTGATTATACACAGTTATGTATACAGTTATTTCATGATTATGGTGGAGTACAACTAGATTGTCAGAACATAAGAGCCTTTAATTTCATTTGCTTATCTAGGTGTTTGCTTATTTAAACTCTTTCTAGATTCTTATGTTCAATTGTTTTGTATATCAATGTAAAAAAAAAAAGCTCATCAAGTTAATGTTGCAATTAATGCAATAAAATATTATATATCAGTTGTTCAGGAGTAACCTACATAACGGTTTAAATGTTAGTTTTTAAGTATCTTTCAAAATAACACACTTTTAATTGATTTAGAATACATTTTCACAGTATTACTATTTTACAGAATTTAATCTTTTTATTTTTATTTAATAAAATGCAGCCTTGAGCTTAAAATACTTTCCAAATCACTGTAAAGTATAATGTTGTGAAATCAAACTGCATCACATTTGTGACTTGAACCACTTCATTTAGAACTCCTACAGTGAATGTTTTTGCCCTAAGATTTTTTAAGTGTTTTCACTTGACAACACAAGAGGGCACTCAAAATGCAGTGTTATAAACATTAAGCCCAGCTTTTACTGTTTCACTTCCTCTCGATCAGTATCCCGATACAAGTCAGAGTCTATTTTTTTTTTTTGCTCAAGTTTGTCCTCATCAAACCTGAACAGCATCTTTTCAAAAAGAGGCACCTGTGGCCATTTTAGTACTTTCACATCTCAGCACTGACTCTGCATTTTTTGATATAATATGACTTCCCATTAGGCGACAGAGCTTGTTCCTTTTGAAAAAAAAAAGTCTTGAAAGCATATTAGAGGAGTCTTGAGACCTGCGGGGAAAATGCATTTAGTTCTCGCTGTTTTATATAAGCAGACTCAAAATAAAGAGACATGTCCTTGTTTTTTAAGAGGGATAAAGAGGGGGTGGTTAACAGACTACAGCTAGTGTCCATCCCAGCGGGAGCTACAAGCATTGTCAAATTATTTCACTCTTTGCTTCCAACATCAAAAAGGATGTAGAATGGTAGTTGATAGTTTGCCGTCTGACCAAGTACTGTTTGTAGAGGACATTGAGCTAACTCTTTAAAACTTTATCATAGACAATCATGTAAAACAAAACCTGTTTTTGAAACCTCCAGAAGCGTCCAATAAGAAGTCGAAAGGCAGTCAAGGAACAATCCAGCGCAGTCAGGAGACGGGAATGGCTGTGGAATTGCAGAGGAATATGAGTCGACAGCCAAGCCGGGAATCCAACAATGGAAGCACGAATAGCTACAACTCAGAGGGCAGGTAAATATGCTTCTCATTTTTGCCTTCATTCCTTTATTGACATTTGTGTGCTGTTGCATACATTTTTGTTTTTGGTTGTGTGCATTTCATTGGTCACATGCTTCTCCGAACATCTGTTAAGCATTTTTTAAAACAACACTGAAATATTTGTTCTTGTTATCATTTCCTACCAATTGCCAGTTCTTGTGTGTCTGTGCTTGTTCCAAATCAGGGTCAGTTGGAGCAATTTCCTGTTGCTGTGTGTTTACGTTGATCCAACATACTTTTACATTTTGCATGTTTTGTTTCATTATAGAATTTCCCATCTAAAATCAGGATTATTATTGTCTAGAAATAGCAGCCAGCTTAAGTGCTGTTCCTGTTACCGTGACAACTGTGATTCAGGCATTGCCACATTGGATAAACATGCCTCAGAAAGATTGGCCAGTTTATGACAGTGGTGGACTAAATATAAAATGTGTAAAATATAAAGTCCTCCTTTTCAATGTTACCTAAGTCAAAGTGCAAAAGTACTGGATTTTAAATTTAGTTAAGTGGTAAAAGTACTTACTAATGAATGTTTATTTAGCAAGAAATTTGAATTCCTAAAACTTGTAATTCTGTAATAACCACACTGATAATTAATGATAATTCAATTGAAAACATGTGAAACCACATTCACATGCTGATCCCCACTCAGATCAGTCTGAAAAATCTGTGAATCATTTACTGGAGATTCACTCTGAACGGATCGTTTGAATCAAAGAATCATTTACTGAGTAATCACTCTGATTGGATCATTTGAATCAGTGAGTTGTTGACTCGGAACAGATCTCAGTCCAGTTCACAAATTAATTGTTCCATTTGTGTAGTTTGTGAACTTACTTAACAGGATAATTGATCAACTTCAGCTTTTTTTTAACAAATTACCTTCACCTTCACAAATTACCTTAACCTTTTGCTTCATTCAGGAAATGCATTGGAGTAAAACGTACAATATTTTGTTTTGAAATGTAGTGAAGTAAATGTAAAAGTTTCCTAAAAAGATACTTTGTTAAATTACAGATATTTACAAGTAACTTACAGTACTGAAGTAAATATTTAGTTACTGTCCACCACTGTTTTTTGGGAATAACATGCCTCCATACAACCCATACTCTGGGTATGTTGATCATTGTGACAAGACCAATTAAACAGTGAATTTTATATTTGTAACACTCAGATCCCCTTTTTTGTTTAAATCTGCTATAAGACAAAAAAGAACAATGATTACAGTATTTTATTTCATATTTGTCTTGGTCAGTCCAATCTTCCCAGCAGTTCGAGTTGAGACTCAGTTCAGTGACTTTCTGGATGGCCTAGGCCCTGCTCAACTGGTTGGTCGACAAACCCTTGCCACACCAGCAATTGGTAAGATTGGCTTATTTGTGAAAATTTTTAAAGCTTTTTTAACATTCAAGACCATATTCCTTTTCCTGTTAATCATTTACAAATTTTGACTGAATTATACATAATAACGGTATACAATTGAAGACAAAATTATGTCCAATTATTTTTATTATGAAAGTTTTACTATTTCTCAAATATTTCTCAATAAAATGTCAAAAGGATTCCCAATAATTTCTTCTGGAGAAACTCCTAATTATTTTAGTTTGGCTAGAATTTTATATATAAGATATTTTTATAAATAAGATTTTTTTTCTATAGGCTACAAAAGTCACGATCATAATTAATTTCTTACGTTATAAGAAATAATTTAATTAAAAAAAAAACATTTAGAAAATCTTTAGTTTCAAATTTTTTTTTATTCACTTTCTTTTCACCCCACTTTAAAAATCTGAGAATCATTAGGTTCCCTTATCAGAAGTTCTGAAGCACAAAATATGAATCACATGAACTATGGCGCATCCGCAACTCATTCAACTCAGGGAATGGAAGACAAGACTCTGACTGGTTTAATGCACGTTATGCCCAAAACACACCTATAACTCATTAAGAGAATAAGGACAACTCTTTTAGACCATGTGCTGGGCACGCCGACAATTTTTCCCATTCTTAAAATAGCAAAAGGGAATTTATTTGCCTGCAGACAACAATGATTCCATTGTTTTCAAATTTTCCATTCCAAATTTTATTTGCCACAAGTGCAGTGTCATATTTTTGTCAAAAATATAAAACATATCAAATTTACAACCCTAAATTACTTAGATATTCAGTACAAAATGTAAGGATATCTGCCTAGGGAAACAACAGTATGTCAGATGATTTTTTTCAGCGTGAACGGTTTGAGCAAATCCATTAAGCAAATTCATTTGAAATAAAATTGTCATATTATATTTGTTTATTCTGTGGTGTCCAGGTGACATTCAGATTGGCATGGTGAATAAGAAAGGCCAGCTGGAGGTGGAGGTGATAAGAGCACGAGGTCTAATCCAAAAACCAGGATCCAAATCCCTGCCCGGTGAGTCACTTCTGCTCTATTCTGAACTCACTGCTTGTGATTCAAACTCCATATGTATCATATTACTTCGTCACAAAATTACTCATCAAGCAGTAACAGAAAACAGAGCTAGTCTGGCTGTTCAGTAATATCACTGTGTTCACAACTGCCTAATTTGATTCACAGCTCCATACGTCAAAGTCTATCTTCTCCACAATGGGGCATATGTAGCTAAGAAGAAGACGAAAATTGCACGCAAGACACTCGACCCACTGTACCAGCAGACGCTACAGTTTGAAGAAAGTCCGCAGGGAAAAGTGTTACAAGTGAGTCATTGAGTTTATTCACCTTTTTTTCTACTCATCTAGTTTAATTTCACAGCACTAGAAATTCAATCGGGTGTGAGAAAATGTCATTGACTCCCTCAAGGACTGTTTGAAAAAGAAAACCATCATGTTTAAATACAGGGTGGGTGAGAAGTAAGTAGGCAAAATGTAATGGCTATGTAACAGTATCCCTGAAGTCATGAAAAAAAACATTCTCTAAATAGACAAAAGTAAATATGAATTAGTATTTCCTGCGTCGGTAGTATGTGCACTGGCCATGGTAGGCAGTATTAGAAATATGGACTTAATTATCAATTTTTAATGCCTACCCACATGACAAAATAGTAATTTATAGATAAATACTTTTTTATAAATACTAGTGTTTTTAAACCATACTTCAGTAAAATGTATTTTACTGTATGTATTATTATGGTGGCTTGAGAAAGCCAACATACTGTTATCTCACATAAACTTCTTTTTCTTCTTCTTTCTACTGAGACTATTTTTAAAGTCTATCTCCTCCTAAACCTTTCAAGCTATATCCTTCAAACTTTTGTCAGACCTTCAAACTGCTCTGAATCTGGTTGCTATATCTTTTCCAACTGATCCGACTTTCGTTTTTCCGAAAAATTACCCGAAAAATTCGGAAAAGTCCCATTGATTTAACATTGGGTCAAACTTTGTGAGCTCATAACTCTCCATCAGACTGTCCTAAAGACTAGAGTCTGGCCTCATTCAACTCAGTCTAGCCAGCAGCCAACCACTGATGACCCTTTAAACTTACTAGCCACTCCCTAGCAACCAATTTCAGCACCCTAACAACTGTCCCATAGACTTCCATTGTAAAAGACTGTCATTGACTTAACATTGGATCAACCTTTGTGAGCTCATAATTCTCCATCAGACTGTCCTACAGACTAGAGTCTGGCCTCATTCAACTCAGTCTAGCCAGCAGCCATTCACTGATGACCTTTAAAATTACTAGCCACTCCCTAGCAACCACTTACAACACCCTAGCAACTGTCCCATAGACTGCGACTAGCTATTCTAACACATGCTAATAATTCTAACATCCTACTGACATGCTAATCTTGCTAGAAATATCCTAGTAAATTGCTAGTCATGCTAGCACATGCTAATTAATGCTAGAAACATGCTAATTCCTGCTAGAATCATGCTAACAACATGTTATTTTATGCTAGAAACATGCTAAAATATGCTAATTCATGTTGGAATCATGCTAACAACATGCTAATTCACACTAGAATCATGCTAGTTACATGCTAATTCATACAAAAATCATGCTAATTCATGCTAGAAACATGCCAATTCATGCTGGAATCATGCTAACAACATGCTAATTCATGTTATTACAAACCACAGACACAGGGATCAACTTTAAAGCTTTTTGCTGGCTTGTTTCAGTCTTTAAACTGGTCACATTGGTGTCTGCAGGGATCTTAAATATTCTTTTAGCCAACTTGATACTTTTTCTAACTAAATAAACTACTTCCAACAGGCTTTCTCAAGCCACCATAAAGTTTGTCCTCAAACTTTAACATCTAGTTGTATTTACAACTCTTTAAGTAAGGGATAAAGTACATGCAGGTGGTTTCTTTTTAGGAATAAAGCCTGACAGACATATCAGCAGATGGACACAAAGTTTGAAGTGCTTTATTCTATGAAAATTTCTGCCTGGGTGTACTACAGTATATCCCACTTATTACATGGCTACTTACTTAAACCTAAAAATTATACACAACGCATTGCAATAGTTTATTAATTCTTTAATTAAATGCTAAGCTGGCCAAAATGAAAATGGCTGAAAGGAGCACTAACCTACGTATTATTAAGATGGCGCCAAACAGTCAAAAACAGCGTTGAATCAGACAGGCATATAAGTATGATTCAAAGTACTCGGATGAGCCAGTGTTATTAGTTTCAGCGGTTGTTATCTGGGAATAACATACCTTGGAATGTCGTGACTGACCAGTCAGAATCAAGTATTCCAGACAGCCATGTAATATTGAATGCTAAAGCATACTGTAGTATTAATTAGAATTAATTGATAAACTGAAAAGTTAAGTCAATGGGTTTACTGACTTTAAGTAAAATCAACTTGTTGCTTTTAAGGCAAGGGGTTTACTCACTTTTAAAGTAAAGTAACTAATCGCTTTTTACAGTGTAATTGCAGAAAACTACAGGACTGGGTCTTTTGTTTTATTACACCACAGCAACTGTCAAGTGCTTTACTACAGTATGGTTCAAAAACACTAGTATTTACGATACACTAAACTGTAGTTTTTTTTATGTGGGTAATTATTTTTCACCCACCGTGTACTGTAGATCACATTGGCAAGATCAGTTAATATTATCTTTGATTATGTGACCCGAGAGGAGCATCCACTGATGAATCAATAAACAAATGTGTCGATTTTCATCCTATTAGGTAATTGTCTGGGGAGATTATGGACGCATGGACCACAAATCCTTCATGGGAGTTGCACAAATCCTACTAGAGGAGCTGGACCTCTCCAGCAATGTGATTGGCTGGTATAAACTTTTCCCGCCTTCTTCCCTAGTCGACCCGACTCTTGCCTCTCTAACTCGACGTGCTTCTCAGTCATCCCTGGACAAGGACAATTCACCGGCACCTGCGGGGGTCCGATCGTAGTGGACTAACAAAAATAAAGCACATTCAATACACTCCGAGAGACAACGGGACAACAATAAGAGCCAGGCAGAAAATGCGATGAAATAACACAAAGCTTTGTTCAAATCTGACAATCACTCCTGTGACTTTGTTTTTATGTCTCCTCTATGTGGGTAGCCCGTGTTCTGCCAAATTTGTTTGTCCTCGACAAAACCATTCATTTCTCTCACTGAGATTTAGGGCTGTCTTCACTAGCACGTGGGAAGCGGGGGCGACGTTAGAAAGCAGGGTGGTCTTCAGTCAAGTCTTCGTTAAAAAAATAATAATGTACGTTAGCTAGTTTTTAACAGAGCATCAGAATGTATTAACCCCAAAACAAAGGTGACCTCTGACCAAGGGATTGTGGGGTCTCAGTTGAGGCCCTTTCTAAACCCTGTTTGTACCGAAAGTCAAAGGTCAGACACTGGAAAGATGTAGGGTGTCCCCTGGGGAGGTTGTCCGGAAGGGCAGGGCCTTTCTTGGTGCCTAAACCTGGAGGACCCAAAGCCATGGTCCGTTTAGTTAAAAAAAAAAAAAAAAAAAAAAAAATTATATAGTTCCTCTGTTTTCAATGTTTGTGACAGCTAACGGAGGCCAAATTTATTTTTATTTCTATTTATTTATTTTCTTTTTTAAAAAAAGAAACTTGTCTAGCACGTTTTATTGAAAACAAAAGGTTTGTGTTGTCCAGTGTACTGTGAAAAAAAAGAGGAAATGCTAAACTGAAGACGTATCTGGAAAACACACGTTTCTTTGCACATTTAGTAACTTAAACTATTACATTATCCTACAGTACGTTGCAATACATCATCTTATTCACTAAGTTCCATTTTTAGATGTTTACACTTATCATTAAATGCTATTAAAAAGTATATATTTAGTGAACGAAAAAGCACTATGTAACAAGATAAGATAACATATTTGTGTACTTGTACGTTTTGCAGGTTTGAGTAAAAATAATCGATGTTTTCCGATTGGGTAAATCTTGATACATAATAGAGTTTTTCGGACGCTAAACTACACTGTAAAAAAATCTGTTCTGTATTTAGTTATTCACATACGTTTTCTGTTTATTTATGGTAATTTCATTATAGGACATTAAACTCTTATTTGACAAGAGTGATGTTGAAAATTCAGCACTGCATTTTAACAATGTGGCTTGAAACATATGTTATATAAGAAATAATATATATAGAATTAAGTCTGTAAAATAGCAGAAAAAGTACTGGCAGTTTATTCCCAGGTCTTTGTACGACAACACAAACCCAGACAATGCATCACTTCAAACTATTAAAAGTTTCAATTTATTATTTAACTATTTCAAAGTTTCACTTTTTCAAACATTTCAACATCAAAAGTTGCTAGAGGAAAGATCAACATCTAAATGTAATTCAAGACCATGAATAAATAAAGAGAAAACCCATGAATCACAAAATACAGAACACTGTTAATTGATGGATATTTTTTTTTTGCAGTGTAACTTTTTGACTTCATTGATGGTAAGTGTTTGAGTAGACGTACATTTCTCGTTTTAACGTGGTTTAGAAATAGCCACCAACTCTGCGACAAGCCCTTGCACACGAGTCTTTATTTTGAATGAAAAATGCAAGCACAAAAGCTTGATTTAAAAAAAAATCTAATTGAAAATAAAAAAATATATATATTTAAAATAAAATCAAGCCAACAAGCATAATTTAATTACCACTTTGTGTACTTTACAGAAAACAAAAAGAGTCATGCAAATTCCTCTTGTGTGTCTTGGTAAATGTTGAAGTGACCAATCAGATTTAGCCATCGCAAACATGACCACCAATCATCTATCAGGCCACTTTCCTCCAGTGCGACGGAGCAGCATGACTCGGATCAGTTCCCAGCTGCATGCACATTTTTTTGTAAAACAGACTACACAAATGTTAAAAAGTAACAGAAATAGATATGTGTTAGTTCAACATACTGTAGGCCAGCTTGTATGTTGCATGTACCTGTACAGTTTGCTTGTACTTGAATATAAGAGATAAATCAAGAAAAAGAAGCCATTTGCTTTTACTCAGACTTTTCAGATCAGCTAAAAAAAACAAAACAAAAAAAACTACTCCATGTCCTCCATTCGGTGCTGAATGTTGCAACATTTTTTCTTTCAATATATACATTTTCTTTTCTTCAGATTATTATTATTTTATATATCTCTTTGGGGGCAAATGTGCTGTACTGTAACACTGAACAAAAACTAACCTCCCTTCTCTTTTACAGATTTTACTGTATCATAATTTACCTCAAAACCACAGAAATTAACCTATAAAATGTGTATACGTCCCATAAAGTTATTTAAGAGTATCAAAACAGGAAATATATCATACATACATAACAGTATCCATGTCGAATATAAATGTAGATGCAAATGAGACTTACTAGCGCATGTGTTGTAAATATGAGATAACCGTGTGGTTAAGCCATATTTGCAAAGGGGCCAAGGCTTACTTTTGAGAACAACCATCCCGATATAAGGGACCGCTGAGCGGACACCTTTCTTATCATATGGGTCCAAACCTAGAGCTCTCACTGTCACTTTTAGAGGGCTTGATCACTCCGCTCTAAAGCTGTAGCCAGATCCTTATTTTCTCTGTGCTTTTTTCGAGCCAAAATTCTTCACCTCTGCTATGAACACGAAATCTAAAAGAAAAAAAATGGATTGTTTTTCTTCATGAGAGACAGATTTTTTTTGTTTCGTTTGTTTGTTTTACTTGATCAGTATTCTTGAGTAGAGGGGAAAAACAATGCTGACTGTTTACAACTTCTAGTATGTGTTCCACTGAGATGATGAAAAAGAAAAAGTATTCACTGCAACATTTCTGTTTGTATACAGGTGTGGTTTTATATTTCAAAAAAATGGAGAAAAAAGTTCATTTTTATTATTTCCAAATAAAAAAAAGTGTGTGGAAGAAATTTCAACCTGGTGTTTTGTCTTGATCGATCTACAGTGGTTAGATTATACCAGATTAAAAAAAAAAAAAAAAAAAGAAAGTCCGGTCATCATCTATTCGTCCTTCATTGTTCATCCTTGCTTGTTTGAGGTTGCTGTTTTTTGTTTTTTTTTCATTTAACACAAAAGATGTTTTGAAGAATGTTGGAAACCTGTAACCATTGACTTCCATAGGAAAAACAAATACTATGGTAGTCAGTAGTTACAGGTATTCTTAAATAACCCTTCTTTAAAAAAAAAAAAAAAGCACTTGGAAGACGTAAAGGGTGAGTAAATGATGACAGAATACAATTTTGGGGTGAACTAAAATCACAGGATTAAAGTTTGTTTAAAAAAGTCTGTACTTTTGACCTGCTTTTACTTATGAGACATTTGGTGTAAAATATTGGAGTAAATGTAATTACTTACAATACTTAAGTGTATTTTTGCCTATTTTGAAATTGTACTGATGTTAGCAAATTTTACTGCACTTTACTGTACTTATACTTTTTTGAAGAAGTATATGTGTTCTTTACTCCACTACATTTGTAATACTACACTTAAAAATGACATTTTGAATGACATCTGGTTTTTCTGCAGCAATTTATTTTTGCATCAAAAAAGAAGTAATTATCACTGTCAACAGAAGGTAGCAGATATTGTGCATTTTGCCCTTACGCAGTAAACATCACATTGAGAACTAAATTATAATACAACTGATGTTTTTTTAGAGCTGCTTTACAGCAGAATCTGAACTGTCTCCAGGGTTGAGTTTTTATCTCCTAAAGCTGCTTTGTGTATTGTATCTAAATTACTAGAGACAAAAAATGTGTCTTGACTTTACATGACTGCAGCCGGTGAAGTCAAAAGCAGGATGCGATGCTTTGACCACAAATTTGACTAAATAATCCATATTAATGAGACCTTTTTGAAGAAGATTGGTTTACTTGTGCCCTTTTTAAGCATTACACTGAGAGGCTGAACTGACATTTAAGTGCTTGTATGTGTTTAAAGTGACCTTGTGTTGAACTTGATATATTGGAATATTGAAAATACTTAGAACATTAAAGAAAGAAAATATGACAGAAAAATCTTTCAGATTTTTGAGATTGCATCTTTGAGATTTTATTCAATATACAGTAAGCTAAATACTTAAGTACTAACCAAATAAGTTACTCTATAAACTCTATTTTGCTCAGGTGGTTTTCAGATTGGTGACTTGAGCTATTTTCATTTGTAAGTACTTACTCTTATACTTACTCAATTATAGTTTTCAAGCACACTTTATACCTCAGCATTTATAATTTACAATACAGAACCAGTCAAAAGTCTGATAAAATTAAGATTTGTAATGATTTTAAAAGAAGTCTATTCTACCTGTCATGTATTTTAACAAAAAGCATATATAATATTTATAGTTCATATAGTATATTCATATCTGTAGTTTAAAAAAAGGAATTTCACCATATTGCATTCGGAAATCATTGTAAATGCTTCTACAGTTAATGTTGGCACTCATTCCAGTAGTGGTTCTTATTATGAGCCTTTTGTTACTCTTGCTAATAACTCAGATTCATCATTGATAATAATCAGAATATTATATTGTAGCTACATATTTATATAATATTTGATGCCTTTTCTAATCACATAAATGCAAACTATTGAGCAATAAATTCAATCATCTGATGTGCGTTCAAGATTGGCTCTGTTTACATCTTGCTTGATTTGGTTAAGGAATAGTAACATCTGTATGGAATCTGTCTTGTATGAATCCACTATCTGAAGATCACAGGACGTTTCCATCCATTTTGCACCAATAACTTTTTTTTTTGTGGTCCGTAAGTACAACAAAAACATGGAATTTGGATAATTTCTCATCATAGCACTGTACATGTGTAAGTATGTGTTGAAATGTGAGTGGGAAAAACAAACTAGACAGACACTGTTTACCGTTGACTTTTTGTTAGAGAGAGCTACACTATTGGGCTGAATGTGGGTTATAGTTTTTACACTTGGTGCTGTAACAATACATAATAATAATAATAATACAATAGGTGGTGCAGTGGGTAGCGCTGTCGCCTCACAGCAAGAAGGTCGCAGGTTCGAGCCTCGGCTGGGTCAGTTGGCATTTCTGTGTGGAGTTTGCATGTTCTCCCCGTGTTCGCATGGGTTTCCTCCAGGTGCTCCGGTTTTCCCCACAAGTCCAAAGACATGCGGTATAAGTGAATTGGGTAAGCTGAATTGTCCGTAGTGTATGTGTGTGAATGAGAGTGTGTGGGTGTTTCCCAATGATGGGTTGCAGTTGGAAGGACCCCTGATTAATAAAGAGACTAAGCCGAACAGAAAATTAATGAATGAATAATACAATATTATTACTGAGACCACATTAATCAATAACCTTTTGACACGTAATTGACAGCTAAATCATTTAGTTTTTTTGTACATTCATTTAAAGATCACATGTACCTTTTTTGTCACAAGTGTTACCTATTTTTTGTAATTTAGGTTTTTATGAAATATTAATTCTTGATTTCTTTCATCACATGTAGTCAGTTACAGAAAAAATAATAACAAATAAAGAGATTGTTTTATTTGTTTTAATCAGGTTTGTTAAAAGTGTTATTCAATGATGTTAGTTCATTTCTGCAGCCGTACATTTGCTTTAACAATGGAAATATTTGAAGAAGAAAAAATCTAAACAAGTAACGAAGAAATCCTTTAAATCTTAAATCCGAATATCTGAATTGTAATAAATTAAATGTTTCAGTTCAGAATGTACTGCATATAACACCTGTAAAAGCTTGGCACCACAGAAATGTGACTTGAGAATTAATCATGTTGTAATTTTCATATGGAATCAAGATTTCATAACTTAATTTGTGTTAAGTAGAAGAAAAACAAACTCAAACAGGTTTGGAACAATTGGAGGACTATAGCCTATATTTTTACTGGAGTAAATAATTTTTGGCTAAACTGTATCCCTTTAACACGAACCTATGAGGTTTGTTGTCACTTATCAAGCCACATTTGAGCTTGTAATGCCTTTCATCATAAATAAATCTGGGTTTAAATGTTAATCATGTGTGAGGAAAGGATTATAAAGCCTAATTATAATTGTGTGCGTGTGTGTTTCTATATATTACTTTGCGGCCTGTTTAGTATTTTAAATGAAGGCACAAGATTTCGTGCAAATCTCAATGATCTTTTTGCTTTTATGTCTTCTTTAGCTTTCCCTTTTTTTGCTATTTTATTTCACCTTGCATTAAAAGATGATTAAATTGATAGGGAACAAGTATCTGCTGTTGTCTATTTTACTAAGTTACTTTTTGGTTTTAAATACATACACTTTAAAATTGTTCCCTTGAACTGTTACTCAATCATTTTTTGGCCAGAAGGTTACGGTTATTGTGGGATAACAAGCCTCGCTCTGTCTGCCCCTTTGCCAAAACTAATTACTGACCTATGGCCACGATGTGTGAGTTTATCCTAAAACTCACCAGCAGAGGGCAGACGTCTGTCAGAAAGTTCTTCAGAGAATCAGCTCAGTTTGTAATGTGGAGAATGATGAATTCAGCACTCTCTCGGCATCTTGTCAGGGCTCGGCTTATTTGCAGTGCTCAGACTTAACCCTGTGGGCCAAGAAGAATTATGTAACTAAAAAAAAAAAACATTTGCCTAGCCATAATTCCACACTGTAGATTTCAGAGTTTATTAATAGTAGCTTTCAAAACCCACATAAGCAAATATTACAGTAAATACTGTAGTGTATTTGTACCATAATATAGTAAGTGTATTATACTGTATAAATAAATTATAGTAGGCCTATTTACAGTACTCTTTGTTGGTAAATACTACATCATACTCTTGCACTTAATACAGATAGTACTGAACTGTAATAATTGCTGTTTAGTTTTTACATTTGTGTAATTTAATATAACATATACAGTATAGCTGTAGAAATCTTAGTAGAATGTTTGTTTATAGTACTATAGTTGTTGTATTACCACAGCAATTTTAGACATATCACAACAGATTAGACCAAGTACTTTACTATGGTTCAAACACACTATATTATTTACTGTAAATTACTGTAGTATTTTTTCATGTGGGATGTTGAAGCACCAATTGGCTTTAACTACTTTAAATACACAAGTAGCCAGACTCATTAATGAGCCATCCAGCTCAAAACAAAACAAAACAAAAAAAACAATATCTTTGCATTTCAGTTAACCTATACAGTGTATACTGTCCCTCGCCATCTATTGCAGTCCAACATGATTGCATGTCCTTTCCCTGCATCCTCTGGAGCTCGCGTCACAGCAATTAGCCTGATACATGTCCCTGTGTTCAGCCAATGACCCCAGTGCTCCACTCATGACTGATGGCAAGCGATGGTGCTGGATGCAGCAACAGAGGTCATGGCAAGCAGGGGGAATTCCATTGTGGGCTTTACCAGATCTTTTTTTTCTCAGAATATCTACAAAATAAAACAAAACAAAACAAAACAAAACAGAGAGTCTCATTAAGACCGGTCCTGTAGCACGCAGATGGTGAAGTGTACATATTTCTATTCTTAGCTCTTGATGAGCCAGAATGCATGTGAGTCTGAGGGTAATTATGTTTTCTAATGTAGACAGTCAGAACTTCGTTGCATACTGTTTTTCATACTTGCTAGATTCTGAGTCATCGAATGTAAGGGTTGCGAAAAACGTGGACTGCAGCCAATGATGAGGCACAAGTAAATGATCACTCATCAGAAAAAAAACAAATGAGACATGCAAGAAAAAAGAGAGAGAGAAACTGAGAATTACAGAAATGTTTGTGTTGATGTGAGTCATCAAATAAAGGTTTATCAAAATGCTTTGGTAAAAAAGAAAATGAACAAGTGAATTTAGATTCCTGTCCTAGTAATGCTCCATGGAACAAATCCAGTGCTCGATGCTGCTTACTGTGACACACATGATGCCCAATAATAAATAAAATGGTGCTTTGAACAGAACTAAAAGGGACAATTCACCCCCAAAATTTAAATGTAGTTACTTCCCTTGTGCTACAGTAGTTAAGGAATATTACAGAATATTTTAGCTGAAGTCATGGTCCTTTGTGATTCATAAAATGCTTATTAAATTTAAAAAAAAAAAAACTATTATTTAAAGCATTCTTTACTTTAATCCAGCCTCAGCATACACCTACATACAACTACATCCTTAACATGTTCACGACAGTCAGGAGTGCAGACTATTGTAAACAAACAAAGTCATATGTAAGCCCATAGGAGACACTTCCATGCTACATATCTTGTGAAAAGAAATTTTGTATGCAAATTCAATTAGGAAAACTGACCTTTCACAGATTCTAATGTTTGATATGCTTATATCAATATGACAATGAAGCACAGGTGTTGTGAACACATACGACATCACTGAAAGACTGAAAGGACTCAATGAATCTTCAGGAGTCACATTCTGTTTTGCATGTGTGTGTTTTTTAATCTTCCAACTAAAAATCTTTCGAAATGTTCTGAAGAAAAAATACAGAGAGACAAAAATGTTTTTTTTTTTTTTTTTGGTAAACTCTCCCTTTAAGAGGAAGCACAAAAACCACAATTTCCCCTATTAATGACAGCTGCAACTAAAAGTTAGTGCAACTGAAGTGGAGTTGATATGGCAGAAACCCTTGTTGTGCATACTGTTAATCAGTTGTAGGTCTGCGGCTGATAATTTTCCTCATCTAAGCATTGGCTGAGTATCGACTTTTACATGACAGTTAAACATAAAGCGTCTAATTTGAGAATCAAATAAGGTCATATTGCTGCTTTGCATGCGGATTTCCCGAAGATGAATAAGCATTTAGCGTACTTTTTTACGTTATGATACAGCAGAAGATCAGACTTTAACTGTAGGGGAGGGCGAGCATGCCCACACAGAAAATACACAGTGTGGATTTTATTTTGGGTTTAGTCACATGGGCTGTCCGACGTCAGTTATACTACTGCCTCTGAATAAATTGAAAACTGTGATAAATGTGCCAATATAATTTTTTTTCACAGATCCTTTTTTTAACATAAAGGCTAAAGTTTATTATTATTCATTCATTCATTTTCTTTTCGGCTTAGTCCCTTTATTAATCTGGGGTCGCCACAGCGGGATGAACCGCCAACTTATCCAGCATATGTTTTACGCAGCGGATGCCCTTCCAGCCACAACCAATCACTGAGAAACATTCATACACACATACAATACGGACAATTTTAGCTTACCCAATTCACCTATAGCGCATGTCTTTGGACTTGTGGGGGAAACCGGAGCACCCGGAGGAAACCCACGCGAACACGGGGAGAACATGCAAACTCCACACAGAAATGCCAACTGACCCAGCCGAGGCTCGAACCAGCGACCTTCTTGCTGTGAGGCGAACGTGCTACCCACTGCGCCACCGCGTCGCCCTTTATTATTATTATTATTATTATTATTATTATTATTAAAAAGGTTGTTGTTGTTGTTGTTGTTTTTGTTACTTTAATACAGTGATAAAACTATGTTGCTACTGATTGAGGAAAGAGCAAAGCTACTGTTGCTATGGTTACATCATCAACCGAACGCGATTTCTGCTGGTAAAGATGTGTTCTGATATAAAAAGACATCATTCGAGGGGTTACATTCTTGACAACAGCTACTTTGAACAATTCGCAACAGTTTTTTTTCCAACGCAGTGATTCCTAAAAGGTCTGTCACTGAAGACATGTTCAACTTTAACACAACGATTTCAAGAACGTGTTTCTATGCAAATAAACATTTTACTATGTAAACACAATGAATCCTCAATCGTTATCTTATTTTTCTCCTCGTGTCTGCATCAATATTTATTCAATTACTACCAGAAGTGTGAGAATGCCGCGAACCGAAGTCGCAAAGGACAGCGTTTGTGCTAATTAGGTGTATTTACATGAGTACTAGACTACGGAAACGCGTGTGCCACAGCATGAGCGCGCATAATGGCACAGTTGATTTCCTGTGCGCAGTAACGCCGAGCGTGTGAGTGAGCGACATCAAAAGCGCGCGCTGGAGAAACACGAGCTGTGCACGCAAGACTCAACTGCAGTCACATAAAGTCACTTTGACGGGCTCTTCCCGTGGGTCAGCGCCAGCAGTGACTTATACACTTCTCATGTACTGAAGTCCGTCAATTCCAGGAGCGATAAAAGTGGCGTAAGAGTGTCACTACCGCAGGTAAATTATACATCTTGAGTCTTTTGACATTTGGCGTTGCTAGTTTCTTGGCTCTCCCGTTGCGTCTACCGGAGATAGGCTACAACAACACGCATGCCACGCGCATTTGGGTCCGCGTTGGTGATGCCATGCCCCGCAACCACAGCGGAGATGAGGCCGGCTCCGGCCTCTGGATGAACACCTCTCCAGGGCACCACGCCGAAAGTTACGGATTGCATAATGTGGAATGTGATAATAGAATGAAGAACAATTGTTCGCGGCCGGGGGACGGCCTGTTGTCCGCATCTCATGCCGGCACAGGTGCATCGGGCACG
The DNA here is from genome assembly GCA_903798115.1 of Danio jaintianensis. Lineage (NCBI taxonomy): Eukaryota > Metazoa > Chordata > Actinopteri > Cypriniformes > Danionidae > Danio > Danio jaintianensis. The sequence continues at coordinate 20,194,719 of CAIGQV010019186.1, forward strand.
GAGAGAGACCGCGGGAAGCAGGGCGCTCGGCTGAGTCTGCTCGGGAAGCCGCTGGTGTACGGCACGCAAAGCGGCCGGAGAAACGCGCGCTACCGGAGGATTCAGAACTACCTGTACAACGTGCTGGAGAGACCCAGATCATGGGCTTTTATCTACCACGCTTTTGTGTAAGTTCAGCGTTTATGCTTTATTAGTGCGCTTATGTCATATGGAAAACGTCGCTCGGCTTTTCTAAGTTTTTAGCAAGAGAATTATACCTGTTGCTTTGAACATTTCTTTCCGTAGTATTGTCACGTATGAATGGAAACGTCTCTTGGATGGGGGGTTTTAGCGCTTGTAAAAGCCTATTTATGTTTTATTTAAAATCTAGACCTTAAACGAAGTAGTGAAAATACATTTCTTTTGGGGATAATAATATATTGCTTTTAACTTACTTGTTTTCTTTCTTTCTCTGTGAGTAATGATAACATTGGAGTGTGTTCAGCTGACAGACTAAACACAAAACCTCCCAGCATCATCAACAGGGTTGTATTGTTCTTTTGGGGCTGGGTCTTGAATCTTCAGTTAAAGCAGGAATTGTCGTCTACTGAAAAAAGTGACATGCTAAGTGTTCATTCAGAACAAGTGATAGTTTGATTATATCTCTCTGCTCTCTGGATGGGGAAGCCCTAAAAACTCCAGGAGGGGTTCATTTGTGTTAGACTGTGCACTGATGATCAGGCATACAGAGGCACAAAAAAGGAACAATTTTGAAAACTAAACAGTTCTTTGAAATTAAAATCTATACTCATTCTAAATTCATTGCCTTTTTTGAATAGTATGGGACATAAAAGGAGAAATTTAGCAGAATGTCCTGGCTTCTCTTTTCCTTTGAATTACAATGTGTTTCAGATTGGAGCTTCACATACTATGTAATTAATCTGTTATATACCAAGTCTGTGCTCACAAAATGAACCAACTGGGTATACAAGATTACCTTGACAGCTTTCACTGAAGAGCAAGGTAATCAGTACAAAATATAAAGCATACATTTTACATCCTTCCTAAGCACAAATCTAAAGTATTACTTTAGAAGAACTGGCATATCAAAATGACAAAATGAAAAGATCTGAGGGTGAATAAAAAATGTTTCTAATCCATTTCTGCTTAAATGATTCCTTTGAATTGTAAAAGTGAAAGGGGGATAGGTCAAATTCAAAGATTATTGAAAGTACACATCCTATAATAGGCTACCTTGGTTATAATAATCAGTGAATTTCCTTTTATCATGAGCAGTAGTGGGCAGATTCAGTCAAGATGAGTCAAGTTTTGGATTAATCGGTATTAGTCAAGATTTATTTTTTTAATTTATTTCTTTTGGTTGCATGTTCATTTCTGGGATGCACAGATTGGTGAGAATTGACCCAAGCTGTTATGGTCAGTCAAATTGTGTAATCCACCATTCCTTCTTCTAAAGAAATCCAATTCCTCATCTATGTGAAAAGGCTGGTCCATGTTATTTTCTATGTGATTTGAGGACATGAGGTTTTGTGCAATCTTTTGTTTTGTCCATGCGCAGTCTGCTGTGCTGAAAGACAAGGACAGGCTTCAACACCTGCACATATTATCTAACACTTTAAGGCGGAGCTTCAAATCTTTGTTTGTTTTTGCATTTGCTTATGAATCCCTGCCCTGAAATCAATTACATTTTAGGATTTAATGAGACCCAACATTGCTTTGTTTTGTCTTTGAATGAGCCTTCTTTAAGGCTGGGGAGTTGAGACAGGTTACTGTCTCCTCTGGTTTGTTGTTGTCTGTGCCACAAGGATTAGGGCAAGTCCCAATACATTTCATTCCTCACCCAGTGTTCCGTGCAAGCCCAAACACTGCTTTTCTTAGATAATGAGGAGGGGTTGGGATGTTATGTTATTGAGAGGTAAGCCTTTTGCCAAAAAGGAAAAGTCTGGTATTGCTGTCATATGGTTGTGTGTAATAGATCAGATACACTAGGTGTATTGTTTAAGAGTTCTTGTCCTTCTTCTTCTTCTTCTTCTTCTTCTTCTTCTTCTTCTTCTTCTTCTTCTTATTATTATTATTATTATTATTATTATTATTATTATTGACAGACATTTAAGTATTTTATGACTTTTAGCTCTCCTACATGCTCCTTTTAGCTCTTCTCCTGTCAAAAGTTAGCAAAACTGCATTTATTTAATAAAAATACATTAAAAACAGTAATATTGTGAAATATTATTCCAGTTTTCTGTATAAATATATTTTGAAATGTAATTGATTTTTGTGATTCAAAACTGAATTTTCAGTTAATAAAAATGTTTATACAGCCATTAATGGTACTTTTGAATGGTAACAAATCACGTATTTGATTAAAAATAAACCACTTCCACAATAAACACATATAATTATCAGAAGTGCTTTTTGAGCAGCAAATCATCATACTGATTTTTGAACGATCATATGAAATTGAAGACTGGATTAACGATACAGAAATATCAGCTTCGAATCACACAAATAAATAACATTTTAAAGTGTTATCGCATAGAAGACAGGTGGTTTAAATTGAAATAATATTTCACACAATTACAGATTTTGTTGTATTTTTGTTCAACTTAATTAATAAATGCAGTCTTGGTTAGAAGAAAATAATTATTTTAAAAACAAATCTTAATGTTTCCAAAATGTACATGTACATAAGCACATGACTGATTCACAAAAACAAATCAAGTTTTCTGAGATCCATTCTTTTTGGTTTTGTATATCCAAGAAGATTGTTTGTTATGTATCAGTGTATTTTTGTATATATATATATATATATATATATATATATATATA
>CAIGQV010019186.1:20197647-20235559 GCA_903798115.1 Danio jaintianensis
CTGATTCACAAAAACAAATCAAGTTTTCTGAGATCCATTCTTTTTGGATTTGTATATACAAGAAGATTGATTGTTATGTATATGTGTATATTTATATATATATATATATATAATTATTTTTTAAATGATTATAAATAATCAACATTTCTAAAACCAGATTGCAGCCAGATTAAAAAACAAATTGCTCTAACAATGCTTAAATATACTGAATGCTGGTTAATATTATCAATAACCATCATGGACTGCACAACCATGCTTACAACATGTATTTTGGAACATGGATGGAAGGGTAAATGCATTATCAATAGCCTATGTGGCCTAAGTGACATCAAATCTCTTGTTTTAAGAGATTAAAACGTGCTTGTATATGAAAGTACATTTTTATTTTTTTCATTTCAACTTTGTTCTTTCACTTTCAAAAATAACCTGTATGAGAATTCTCTCTTTTCTAACACAAAAATAATATTTAAAAGACTCAAATTGCAAAAGAACTGTGAAAAACTTAGTGAGGCTGAAAGCAAGGTATTTTGGACCTCAGCCTGTTTCGCATCACACTGAACAAAGATAATTAAACACATTTAAGGTTTTAGAAGACACTCTCTGTAGTCACTGACCAACGCATGCCCTCTTTCACATTTTCCTCACACACAACAGAAGCTAAGTGGTGTTATGGTCATGTGATTGTTTACATATTCGTCAGTGCTGTATGTTCTAGATTCTGATTATTTTCTGGTTCTTTTCATGTCATTCATCAATAATATCATCCTTGATGTTTTGGATTTTTATGTCCATCATTGGATTTTTCAACATTTCAGTTTTTCTGTTGTAGTTTCTCTATTGTGGTTTGTGGTAATAGTGATGCTTACTTTTTTCACATTGCTGAACTGCTTTCTGTTTGAGGACTTGCAGATACAGATACAGAACACAGATACTGTAAACATCAGAAAGTATGTCTTGTCTGAACTGCTTTCATTTATGAGACACACATGATAATTCTGTGCAATAGTAATGGCAATTTACTGTAAACAACTTACAGTATAAATTTCATACAGAAATTTATGAACTGTCTTCTTTTCTAAAACCCCATCCTTTCCCTCTAAAAACACAACACAGTTGTCACTCAATGGATTAACTGTTTTATTCCTTCGAATGTATCACTAAGAGAGAGAGAGAGAGAGAGAGAGAGAGAGAGAGAGAGAGAGAGAGAGAGAGAGAGAGAGAGAGAATTAAATCAAAGAATTAAATCGAAACAGAATATGAAATGACAATTGAATCTACAAGGCACATTGGACATCTCCCGTGCTTTCATGTATACTTCCTACTGCATACAGACTTTCAAAAAAATATACTGTAAAAAGAGATTAGTTACTATACTTTAAAAAGGTGAGTAAACCTGATGTATCTTGGAACTGTTGAAGGGATACTGTAGTTCACCCAAAAAAGAAAATTCTGTCATCATGTACATGAGTTCTGTTGAACACAAAAGAAGAAATGTTGAAGAATGTTGGAAACCTGTAACCATTGACTTGTTTTTTCTATTATGGAACTCAGTGGTTATGTTACAGTGTTTCCAACATTCTTCAATATATCTTTTTCCTGTGCTCAACAGAAAAACAACAACAATAAACAAACAAACAACAACAAAACTCAAACTGTTTTGAAACCAGTAAAGTGTGAGTAAATGATGACAGAATTGTAATTAGTTTTGTGAACTATCCCTGACTTAACTAATTGCTTAAAAAGCAACAGGTTTACTCACATTTTAATGTAAAGTCACCTAATGACTTTTTACAGTTTATCTGTTAAGTATCAGTTGCCCGTAACTTAACTTGCTCATATTATATCCTTATTTACACTTCCCTTAAACAGACCATCTTGTGCCATCTGAAATTTACTTCTATAAAGAATATTTTCTTAGCCTCCTATTTATGTTCAGTTATTTCACTTAATGCCATGAAAATAACCCATTCTTTGCTATCGCACAGGAAAATGTGCCTGAGAAAATGCTTATTTCAAAGAAAATTTTAGATGGCACTTTGAGGCTTTTGCAATGTTTCATCTGCAGTTTAACAGTGACTTTCCCTTTTTTAATTCAAATTTTTAGTAGTTTATAAAAATATTGTATAATAATAACAATATTAATAATAATAAAAGAAGAAGAATTATTATTATTACTATTATTATTATTATTATTAATAATAATAATATGATTCATTCATTCATTTTCCATCGGCTTAGTCCCTTATTTATCAGGGGGCAACACAGTGGAATGAACTGGCAACTATTCCAGCATATGTTTTAGGCAGCGGATGCCCTTCCAGCCGCAACCCAGTACTGGGAAACACCCATATACACTCGCATTCACACACGCTCTCATACACTACGGCCAATTTAGTTTACCCAATTTACCTATAGCGCATGTCTTTGGACTGTGGGTGAAACCGGAGCACCCAGAGGAAACCCACGCGAACACAGGGAGAACATGCACAGAAATGCCAACTGGCCCTGCCGGGACTCGAACCAGCAACCTTCTTGCTGTGAGGCAACAGTGCTAACCACTGAGCCAGCATTCCACCTGTAATTATTATTATTATTATTATTATTAATAATAATAATAATAATAATAATAATAATATACATTTTATATGTATTTACATAATCAAGACAATGACATTTCAAACCATTAAAAATGTAAGTAAAAGTTACTTTATTAAAGTACTTTTCAACATTACAAGTTTTCAGAGAATGGATCAAGGTTCCATAATGCAGTTTGAAAGCTTAAAACATGGAAAACACCCATGAAAAATTAACTAGCAGCAGGTGTTAATTAGCCAGTCATTTTCACAGTGCACACTATGACTTGCCTTAAAGGGGCTTTTCAGATAAATAATTAATCTGAGCATAATTGTAATACATTGTTGCTATTATTTCACCATCAGTGGGAATAGTTCAGAAGAACTTATTCTTGCCAGCCTTTATGCAAACTCTTTCACACCTTAAGAAATCATTAAAAATCCCTAAGTTTCCCAGCATTGTCAGCTTCCACTTCCTTCTGCCTGATGCTTTTCAGCAGATGCTGGTCTGGAAGCCCCATAAAAGTGCGACAACTGAAGGTGATTGACAGCTGCTGGAGGAGAAAGAGTCAGCAGGCATCTGAAGGGAAAGTGACACAGGCCATGTTGCCCTTGTTTGTGTCAGTCAGGCAGAGAGCAGAGCCTTTTTTCTGAAGGGCTTTTAGAAAGAGTGAGAATAATATATTTCTAATTGAAAGAAGACTATACAAATTTCTACTGTAAAAGTCATTTTGGTTTATTTTTTTTTAATGTCAATTAGCTGATGGTGGACCCTTTTTTCTGTATTCAAATGGTCTGTGGAGTGGTAGCAGGTATTTTTTTCCATTGTTTGAAGAAGACAACATTTTTTTTCTAAAATTTTTAACCATCTTGTTTCTTTACTGTTGCCCTGGAATTCTGAATTCTCAGGTAATTTCAAGATAAGTTAACCTGTACGTTCACACTGATATAATCAGGCTGGATGCTGGGTAGAGTTGTGCTAGCTGTCCATAATTGGATTCCCTTAATTGGAACTTGATAGAGGCTCACTAGCAACTCTGCACTTTTTTTTTGTTAAACTATTGCTGAGGCAGAATCTAGGAAATAGGTTGTACAATAATTGCATAATATGATGTTTACCTTAATGAACCAATAGCAGCCTTCAATGGCAGCCTTGTTAGCTGTATTGAAATGTCTTCAGTTTATCCTGTTACTATGGCTAGTACTAACTTACTTTGCCTTGTGCATTTTTTTATGGTTTCCACTGAAATATAATATTTAATAATTTGTAATAATGAAATATTTGTAGGCGGTTCATTCGGCTGTGGCGACCCCAGATTAATAAAGGGACTAAGCCGAAAAGAAAATGAATGAATGAATGAAATATTTGTATTTATATGATTTTTAAAAAAGATTTTTGGGGGCATTTTTTGCCTTTATTGTGATAAGACAGTACAGTCATGGCCAAAAGTTTTGAGAATGACACAAATATTAGTTTTCACAAAGTTTGCTGCTAAACTGCTTTTAGATCTTTGTTTCAGTTGTTTCTGTGATGTACTGAAATATAATTACAAGCACTTCATACGTTTCAAAGGCTTTTATCGACAATTAGATGACATTTATGCAAAGAGTCAGTATTTGCAGTGTTGGCCCTTCTTTTTCAGGACCTCTGCAATTCGACTGGGCATTCTTTCAATCAACTTCTGGGCCAAATCCTGACTAATAGCAACCCATTCTTTCATAATCACTTCTTGGAGTTTGTCAGAATTAGTGGGTTTTTGTTTGTCCACCCGCCTCTTGAGAATTGACCACAAGTTCTCAATGGGATTAAGATCTGGGGAGTTTCCAGGCCATGGACCCAAAATTTCAACGTTTTGGTCCCCGAGCCACTTAGATATCACTTTGCCTTATGGCACGGTGCTCCATCGTGCTGGAAAATGCATTGTTCTTCACCAAACTGTTGTTGGATTGTTGGAAGAAGTTGCTGTTGGAGGGTGTTTTGATACCATTTTTTATTCATGGCTGTGTTTTTGGGCAAAATTGTGAGTGAGCCCACTCCCTTGGATGAGAAGCAACCCCACACATGAATGGTCTCAGGATGCTTTACTGTTGGCATGACACAGGACTGATATGTAGCGCTTACCTTTTCTTCTCCGGACAAGCCTTTTTGCAAATGCCCCAAACAATTGGAAAGGGGATTCATCGGAGAATATGACTTTGCCCCAGTCCTCAGCAGTCCATTCGCCATACTTTTTGCAGAAGATCAATCTGTCCCTGACAGAAGTTTTTTTTGGAGAGAAGTGGCTTCTTTGCTACCCTTGTTGACACCAGGCCATCTTCCAAAAGTCTTCGCCTCACTGTGCATGCAGATGCGCTCACACCTGCCTGCTGCCATTCCTGAGCAAGCTCTGCACTGGTGGCACTCCGATCCCGCAGCTGAATCCTCTTTAGGAGATGATCCTGGTGCTTGCTGGACTTTCTTGGATGCCCTGAAGCCTTCTTAACAAGAATTGAACCTCTTTCCTTGAAGTTCTTGATGATCCTATAAATTGTTGATTTAGGTGCAATCTTAGTAGCCACAATATCCTTGCCTGTGAAGCCATTTTTATGCAACACAATGATGGCTGCACGCGTTTCTTTGCAGGTCACCATGGTTAACAATGGAAGAACAATGATTTCAAGCATCACCCTCCTTTTAACATGTCAAGTCTGCCATTCTACCCAATCAGCCTGACATAATGATCTCCAGCCTTGTGCTCGTCAACATTCTCACCTGAGTTAACAAGACGATTACTGAAATGATCTCAGCAGGTCCTTTAATGACAGCAATGAAATGCAGTGGAAAGTTTTTTTCAGGATTAAGCAAATTTTCATGGCAAAGAAGGACTAGGCAATTAATCTGATCACTCTTCATAACATTCTGGAGTATATGCAAATTGCTATTATAAAAACTTAAGCAGCAACTTTTACAATTTCCAATATTTATGTAATTCTCAAAACTTTTGGCCACGACTGTATATTGTAATATTAATATAAAAATAATAATATTAATAAAAGTTTATTTTATATAGCACCTTTCCAGTGCTCAAGGATGTGCTTAAGGACATGAACCAAAGTTGGACATAGAGGAGGAATGGGATTGGAAAAGGTCCACGAACCGGGACTCAAACTCAGGGCGCACTACCCACGTTGATGTCAATGATCTGTATTTGAAATTAAAAGCAATAAATAAATAAATACAGATTTCAGATGTTCAAATACACATGTAGCAAAACCATTCTTTGGTGGAAGAAAAAATCATTTTGTAGGTAAAGTTAATTCTACAGTAGTTCATCTAGTTCAAGTTTTTCACAGGTGACCAAATTTATTTGTGAATCTAACAGACGCTCTAATTTGATAATGCATACGTACATTTATTTAGGCAATCTTTTAGATGTTGTCCAGCCTAGCTAACATATTTGTAAATAATTTGGATTAAATAGGAAAAAACAATGAAATAACAACAAACTTCATGTATATCAATAAATATTAATGTAATGAAGACACATTTAAATAAATAGCAAGAAAAAGTTAAGCTTACAGGCCTAACTGAAGTCAAAGAGCATGTGGCCTATCACTGTCACATCTTAAGCTTATAGGTGGAGTTGTAGGTCATTCACCTTTTGGTGGCTATGCTGTTCTTTTTTTACTGTAACACCTTACCCTACTTCACAAACACAGAAACCCGCACACATATACCACACATTTACTCATATGCAGATCATTGTGTCACCGATTTCTCTGTATGACTTCTGTATGATTTCTTGTCAAGTAATGTGAACTCAAAGAAAGTGCGGCCAGAAATAAAACCTAAAAGAAGATATGTCCGGGTTCCAAATTAACATTGACTTTCATTAACAAAACAAGTATACACATTTAATTTATAAAAATGTAATAGATATATTTGAGAATATCATCTTTTGTGTGAAAACACGTTTAATGTGAAACTGTAGTCAGTAAGACCAACCATTCAGCAGGAATATACTCAGAAAAATGGATGTTGTACAACAGAATGCATGAATGGCTGTGTGATGGAGTGGTCATCTATCCAGAATGTTTTTTCTGTGACCCGTGATGCTGGGATAGGCTCCAACATCTCCTTGACCCTACTTAGGACAAGAGCTTTGGCCAATGGATGAATGGAGTATTTAGTAGCCTACTGTATGTCTCCTAAGTGATGTCATATTACTCACATTAACAGCAGCAAAATACCGGTACCCGACAGGAAACATTTTAATTTAATTTTGGCTTCATTAGTCTGTTGCCAAAAAAGAACATGTGAGAAAGTTCTACTTTTTTCCCTATAAAAGAAACAAAGTCTCAGAGAGTTAACCTAATAGTCAGTGAATGCATAAGATGGAAAGCAAGGTATTTTGACCATCAGACTCACACTGAACAGAGACACAATTATACACATTTTGTTTTCAAAGACACTCTCTTTAGTAACAGTCTTGTACACTCATCACACACACACTCACACACACCAGAGACAGGAAGCTGCTGGTCACGTTGTGAAACTGCCGTCTGCTGCTTGAGTGTGGTACAGAAAAACATTCAGTCAAAAGTCAAACAGTATTTCTCCTTCTGCTGAGGAACTTCACAGGCAAACACATTCACACATTACCTATGAGCCGTACAAATGTTTGTGAAGGTTATTTTTTTTCAGCAAAGGGAGCTTTCTGTGTTTTTCACTGAGTCTCTGGACTGTCCCCAGTCCCCCGGATTGAATATATTTACCACAACAAAAGCCCAGGATGAATCATTTAAACTATGAAAAATGTTGTCTTTTCCTTAGTCTACACGTGTCTGCCTTTTGAAATATGAAATAGTGTGGGGAAACTAAACTGCATGTGAAGAATACTGACTCAATTTAGGGGCTTGGATTGCGTTTGATTGGTGCAGTTTCTTACAAAAGCAAATAAGAGATAAAAACGCATTTACTAATGCAACCATGCCATGTTAACTTGCTTTTTTCACGTTTAATTTTATAATGTAATACATGTGAAGCTTAACTTATGGAATAATGCTAAAATCAGATGTGAAATATTTGGATGTGAAACCCATGAACAAAATATAACCTCACTGTGAGTATTTTGGGTCATTCAATGATGTTAGTCTCACTACCTTAAGGGCCTGTTTACACCTGTTCACCTCATGCCATTTCGCTGATCAGAAATATTTGATTTTTGAAAATGCGTTTATTTACATTTGGCCACATACATGTGTCTCTGCTAAACGGATATGATTTAATCTTTAAATCCTGCGCTGTATGCAAATTGAACTATAGGTTATATCAACTAAAGCATCAGATATGCCACATTTTATTTAATTATTAGTACTTTTTTTACAGAAATGTCAGCTATAAATCTTATTCTGCATAAAAATTATTCTATATAGTGTAGCTACAGGAAACTCTGTACTTCGCTTGTGTTCCAGTAAAACATCATCACAAGGTGTTTTATTTATTTTTATTAGTTTATAGTTTATTTCATTATAGGCTAAACAAAACATCTATTTTTGTTCTAGATACTTGCAAGGCATCATTCAAAACTATAAAGGGTTTTCGTTAATCTGTGTATAACTAACTACTTTTATATATATTTTTCTCAACATTCACAGATTTAAGCTACTACAGGTGCGTGATGCAGCTGCCAGATGATATTAATTTAACATTATATTGTTATGATTTAATGATTAATGTCTGGTCAAAAGAAAAAAAAAAATTATAAAATGAACAAAACATCCCAAACTGTCATCTATGGCATTGCGTTGTGTACTGCATCTGTTATATCTGAACATGTCATACAGCCTACAACATGCTTTCACATGCATTTAGGGTTTGTCAGTTTCATTTGGGATGCGTCCCAGATCACTTCATGAAGTCTTGAATGCATTTCACCTGCCCCTTTTATCATCGCATGGCTATCCAATCCAAAAAAGTGAACTGGTGTAATCAGCCTAAAGTGTGAACAAGTGCAAGCATAAGCCATAAGTGGCTTGCTGCAGTTCACTTATCAGCCACATGTGTTGGTAATATCTAGAGATGCACCAATTTCTACTTTTTGGCCAATTACAATTTCCCAAATCTTTTTGTACTGTAAGTGTGACTTGCAAATGTTTGCAAGTTCAGATTTTCTTTCTTGAAAGTTTAATTGACAGGATATACGAGCAATACTTTTATTCCATTTTTATGCTAAAAAAAATAGCATTACAGTTTCCCCTAAACTCAATTATCAACACTAATGTTGGGTTCCCACCAGATGTGTAGCATCGCGTCACTCACTCTTGATTACTCATGGGATGTTTTTGGCAAATGTTTTGCGCATTCCACATCATTCACGGTGCTTGGTGGAAATTCGCCTCTATTTGCTCGTTTTCATTGTCTGTATAATCTGCTCACACAAATACTTTGCATTTGGTGTGAACTCGGCATAACAAAACAGATGTAATTTTTTGGATTCACAAAAGTCCAAATATTAAAAGCATACACATAAAAGCAAGATGTGGAATACTTATAGGTGCTGTGTGTATTAATGATATAACAAGGCACATTTCTTTGGATTTTAAGTTGCTTGTGCCAAATGTGAGATGTGAGGTTAATATTTAATGTGTAATTTTTTTTTTATTTGATGATTACTCCTGCAGGGAAGCACGGTGGCGCAGTGGGTAGCACAATCGCCTCACAGCAAGAAGGTCGCTGGTTTGAGCCCCGGCTGGATCAGTTGGCATTTCTGTGTGGAGTTTGCATGTTCTCCCCGTGTTGGCGTGGGTTTCCTCCGGGTGCTCCGGTTTCCCCCACAGTCCAAACACATGCACTATAGATGAATTGGGTAAGCTAAATTGTACGTAGTGTATGTGTGTAAATGAGTGTGTATGGATGTTTCCCAGTGATGGGTTGCGGCTGGAAGGGCATCTGCTGCATAAAACATATGCTGGATAAGTTGGCAGTTCATTCCGCTATGGCGACCCCTGATTAATAAAGGGACTAAGCCGAAAAGAAAATGAATGAATGATTGATTACTCCTGCAGAATAGAAGAGAAGAGGCAGCTCTGTACCTGCACCAGCATCTGCTCCACCTCAGCGTTATCCATCATGATTTCATCATATCGGCTTGTAACAAGATGCATGTGTGACAGGACTCGAGATTAAACAACTTGGGTAATGCAACTGAAAATTGGGTATTTAGGCTTAGGTAATTTTCCAGATTTTATATTTAGCTGGGTGCACTGCTATGATCATTTAGTTTGTTGTTCAAAAAACTGCAATTTGTACTTAATTTATTCTGCAAACGTACAAGTTCCACGCCAATGACATGTTATCATGCAGCTGTGAGTGTGAGCTCACACCCCTTTAATAAAAAATTGTTTTTGCTTTACTGTTTTATGGGTGTTTTTTTTCAGCAGGAAACTGCAAAGAAATGTATTCATAGTTATCATATTTAGACTTTTGCAAAATGTAGAAAGAGGCTAATTTTTTCCTATTAAGCCTATGTTGGGAAAACGCTGGTTGATGATCAAACAGAAGACAGACGGTCAGTTTTTTTTATTATTTTTGTAATTCCCAGAAGCAATGAACAATCTAACTAGATTCATGTGGCATATGGATTGTGCAAAAAGATGCATGAGGTCCAGATCTATTAGCTGAGTAACCAGACAGTTCTTTTTTTGAAGACCTGTCTCTGAATAAAGCTTTCCTCAAAAACATCCCATTTTATGGCACAAAGCACAAAAAAACAGCCACAGTGAAACAACACACATGTACTAGGTATGGGACGTGTTTAAAAATATCATTGCATATGCTGTGCCAACTTGTTGAAGAGATATAATTTTATTAAACCAAGTTTTGTAGTATTAAATATTTCATTTTATTGAAATTATTTATACACAATGAGGTTTTCAATACTGACACAGCTTATAATTTTCAATTCTCGTACTCTTGTTTTTATTTTTCGCATTTGTAGCATGCATTTGAATAAATGTTTTAGTGTATGTACAGTATGTGTGTATGTATTGGGTGTGAGTGGGAAATGAGAGACAGAGAGAGAGCCTTGTTTGCATGTTTCCAAATGAAAGAAGCTCTCTTAGCAGCTTTGGCTTCATGGCTTGTCCTTTCCACTAGGTTCAACCCAACCCCGATACCTTCCAAAATAAACAGTCCAGCTTTAACTCACTGCTTTCCCCCACTTTCAGTGCTGCATATGCTGCTTGTGCCCCAAAATATATCTCATATATACTTCTATAAATGCAAAATGAATTAGCATTGTAAGTCTGAAAAATAAGTATACAGTCAAATTCTGACTTCAAATAAAATAAAAGCTGAGAAATATATGTATTTTTCCACAATTATGCCTCTTGTACATCGTCTTATTATAATTTGGGGAGAAGCCTGCGTCATTTCCAATAAAAAAAACAAAAAAAAAACTTGCTGGTTGAATACTGTATGTCAAAATTTGCAGGGATATGAATAATTTCGGGCTTGACTATGATTTAAAACTTCAGTGCTTAGAGAAGTCTTAATGAATTTTGTGTTTATTATGGTTGAGATGTCAGAATGGCAGTTTAAAAGGATCCTCATCCTCAGGCCATCAAAGGGTGCAGTTATTTTTTTTCCATCATTAGAGCATTAAAGAATATTTTTAAAACTGAAACTGTAGTGTTCATTCATTCATTCATTTTCTTTTCGGCTTAGTCCCTTTATTAATCTGGGGTCGCCACAGCAGAATGAACCGCCAACTTATCCAGCATATGTTTTACACAGCGGATGCCCTTCCAGCCGCAACTCATCACTGGGAAACATTCATTCACACACATACACTATGGACAATTTAGCTTACCCAATTTACCTATACCGCATGTGTTTGGACGTGTGGGGGAAACCAGAGCACCCGGAGGAAACCCACGCGAACACGGGGAGAACTCCACACAAAAAATGCCAACTGACCCAGCCGAGGCTCGAACCAGCGACCTTCTTGCTGTGAGGCGATTGTGCTACCCACTGCGCCACCCCGTCACCGAAACTGTAGTGTTTGGTGATTAATTTAATATAGTGCAAGGTTATGCTTTGTCAAAAAAAACCCAAAATGAATATCTGTGGCTAGTGAAAACACATTTAAGACTTAAGAAGTGAAATGATTAAATGATCACAAAGTGAATAAACATGATTAAATGATCACAAGAAACTGATTATTATATTTACATCATTTTAACCTGTTGCCATTATCCATTGTTAAAAGGTCCAGAGCACATTCATGGCAGTCTGGAGCACAAAATCTCTGTCATAAATTTTATAAACAAACAAGTCACCTCACGTTTGAGTTTACACCTGCACAAACTGTACAGTACACCTATCTTCCTAAACATCAAGAGTGATTTTTTTTGTTCATGACAAAACATACCTAAGTTACTGCTTAACAAACTTGAGCAGCCCATGTTCCCAGATAGTTGGCTTTTGTTGACCATCTGTCTTTCAGAAGATTTATTTGTTCGTATGAAGTTTAAAGCCAAAAAGCATCTCAGATTTAAGGTTTAACCAGAATTAGAGGTCAGTCATAGTTCCCAGAGAGGTTCTTGGGTCTGATCTAATCCTCCTTTGCCCTCCTCACTTACTCGTAACCAGTGAGAAAGAGCAGGCCTTAGCATGTTTCTGTAAAGCTCTACACGAGCCAACCAAAACTTCATCTTATTTGTCCTCCTGGAAGTGCGGAAAAATTGCTAGAAATTCCTAACTCATATTGTAGTGTGTTTTTGTGTGAATGAAAAAGGGGCGAGTTAACCATTCCAAGTCTGCAATACACTGAAGTCATGTATGCCACATTCAATTAAATTTCCCTTTCGAGCAGACTGCAGGCACACTTAAAGGTGAAGGGTGTAATTTATGTTAAAATACTGCCTCGTATTGTATCCCTTAGAGTTAATCAAAAGTCAATTGTAAAATTTATTCCACTGAAGATCAAAGACAACCAGTTTCCTGTGGTGCAGAAGCAGAGGAAAGAACATAAAACAGGATATTATAGTATATCATATATGCAGGGGCTATTACAAGCACTCATGAATGTGTGTTGAAGTCTGTGAGCCTTTTAAAATATCAGACAATTTGTCACTTTATTTTAAACTGTCCTTGTTACAATTTAACTATTGATTTAAATAATTATTGATTATCATTAATTACATGCATCTTTTTATGGTTAGAGTTAGAATGTGGATTAGTTTTAGGGTTAGTTGCTTGTAATTATGCATGATTAATTGTAATTTATTTACTATGCTAAGTAGATAGAACATGTTAGGGCACCTTAAAAAAAGTGTTACAGGACACTCATTAAATTGTGTACACTGACATGTATTCATTGTGTAAGGTAGAATATGTTATTTTAACTTGATGTTTTTTTTTGTGTGTGTTAATTGTGATCATGCCCACCCGGAGCTGCTGAAGTTTCACCAAAATGCAAGACTGGTAGCGCTATAGCACATAAAGCTGTTTTACAGTTTTTCTCAGTCGCTTTGGTACATTTCTCAGATAAGAATTGATATTTTGCAAAACAGTAAGTACATTTCTCAAAACAACGCGTACAAATAGCAAAACACCATGGATTACCTGCAAAATGTGTCAGTCCCATCAAAAAAAAAAAGTCCATTAAAAGTGTCATTGTGTATGGATAAGACAGTCAAATTTATTTAGTCATGTTGTCAATATAACAGTGGACTCTGGAGGGGTGTTCTGATATAAAATATGGCTATTTTATTTTTTTGCTCTTTGTACTGTAATTTGTTGGCAGATCATGTCATTGTGATACAGAAAGGAAAGGACAGCACTGCATAGCACAAAGAAAAAAACAAAACAAAAGTAGACATGTGAACATAGGACAATCTCCTTTGAGATGCACCTTTATTACAAAAAGTCAAAATTCACCTGGGAGAAATGTACCAGTTGTATACAGATTTAGAAAAAAAAAAAGTCTAATGGAAATGTATAGATAAAATTGTGCATGTAAAGACTTATGCCATGAACAAACGATTAAATGTTGTGGGGGTAAGACTATTCAGACAGAGACCAAAATAATACATTTTGATCAACATGACATAAGCAATTGATAATGTAGGAAAGAGCAGAGAATTGCATATAATCATTTGCATGGACGTACGCAAGCTTTTGCAACTTGTTCAGAGAAATGAGAAACTGCTTTTTTGATGTGCACAAGTGACACAACGATGTAAAGATTGAACAGGTAGTTTTGAGAATTTCAATTCTGATCTGAGAAATGTACCAAAGCGACTGAGAAAAACTGTAATGACGAAAAGTGCTTGTTGGTGGCTCAGAAGAGAGAATGTTTTGATAAAAGGAAACATAAAAACTTGGAATATGAAAAAGTGGGAACATAAACTGCAAAAAATTATATATATTAATCTTAATAATGAAGACATTTACTAAAATCATTATTTAAGTCATAAGCATGATAGGTAGTTTGTCTTTCTGATTTAATACACATTTTTATCTTAATTTATACTGTTTGATATTGTGCAGTAGACAAGGTTAAATCAAATGCAAATAATAAAAAGATACCTGGGGGGGAAAAAATAAGGAAGATCGGGATGTGTATTGTATTGGACAGGCTGTCAAAAATGCATTGTTGTAGGCAATCAATTGTTTCCTGATCAGTGTAAAAGCACAGTTTGTCAGTGACCTCTTTTTCCGTGACACTTAGTGTGACAGGACCTTCATTCAGAGGCTGATCAAAAAAATGCAATTTGAAGCAGTTGCTCATTAAAAAAAAAATCATTAAATAAAGTTTATTGTTGTTGACAGTACAGTGGGGTGACCACATGTCCCTGTTTTGTGGTGACAGTCCAGATTTTGTTGCCTTGTCTATGACTGGAACTGTTCCATTTTAATGCTATTTTGACCACTGAACTAGATTTCAGAAATCTCAGAAATCTGGTTACCACACAGTACAATATCTGTTATGTATGTTTTTTTTGCTGTGTATTTAGCCTAAACTGGCCTCAGTAGATATCTCCCAACTCCAGTGTGGTGCTTGTAGAGCAGTGGTAATTCTGCCAACTGACCTGTCATGAGCAATCAACGTCCAGCGATGTTCCCCCAAACACATACACACACCACATCAGTAACGCTATCGCAAATCAAAATACTTCAATATATTTAAAATAAAGGTTTCAAAGCATTTTGTCTAGTTGTCTAGCAGCTGCTGTTAGCGTGTGTGTGGGTCTCTCACACTGCAATGTGTTTTATATTGACACTTTATAGAGTCTTAAAGACTGAAACGGATGACTTTACAATTTTTGCATTTTAGTACAAATGTTATTTAAACTATAAGTGGTGAGAGTTGTGAAGTGTATTGTTGATCTTGGCATTTTGTAAGTAATGAAAAGTATTCCAGTTATAATTAATTTGAAGATGTATAGGTTATATAACCTCCAATCAGCCTGATGATGTACCATGTTTTCTTAAACCAGCAAACCAAACTCAATTAGATTTTATTTTCATTCATTTGCAATGAAAGCAATTTTTATTGAGCAAAGTTATGGGAAGCTAAGCAGGGCAATACATTTTAAAACAATGTGGATTGCTTGTGACTTAATAAGTATTTAACCATTTTTCTTCAGTGTTTTCATCAGACTATGTCTTTTTTCTCATTGGCATCTCCGCATCCACTTTACATCCTAACTTTATGTACCCTCCCCCACGGCCCGTCCTTGTGCCCCTCTCTTTTCAGTTTACTCCGGCCCAGCCTTGACTGTTCCCAGGTCAGCGTAAATTATCTTCAAGCCCTCAGTCTGCATTAAAGTCACACCATGCGACAGGCCCAGGCGTCAGCCACTTCCACCTAAGCTTCACACACATGCAATCTGAAAGAACTGGGTTGCCAGCAAGCCCTTAATTGCCTCTGAAATGCTGTGGCTCCATTTGCAATAGAAATTGTGGTTTTTCCCCCACTACTGTCATATAAAGTGTCCTTCATATATGCTAGTATAAGCTGGAATTGGTCCCGGTCCTTCCCATTGTTTTTTACCATGCAATTTTCTTTGCAGTTTCTGGGAAACACAGTTGTGAAAATGGTTGTTAGTGTTAGTTAGACTCCTAGGTACTGAAGTGCCTGTCACAGCTTAAGTTTGGTTGATATCCTCAGCTTTCGTTACAGCTGTTTATAATTCATTTTGTCTGATTAGAGAAGATTTATGCATATAAGTCATCAGTTATACTTGTGTGTACTTTTAATAATAGTTTTACACTTATTTTATCTCAATTTAATTAAGATGAACTGTTGACAGTCTTAGTCGAATCACAGTTAAAATGTTATTCATACATCGATGGTGGTCTCAGAACTGAAAATGTATTACATTTCACACCTGCTTTCCCATTTGTAAATGTTTCTGGTGCATATATTTGCTTTCGCTCACTGCATTCACTTGAGGGTGTTTGGTGGCTTTGATGGTTTTATTTCCATGTTCATTCACTGAAAATAAACAAAAAATTAAAACAAACCAAAAAAAAAATACCTGTTTAAATATGGCTTCAAGTTGTCATGTCTTCTAAAACAATCCAACCAGCCTAACCATCTGAAACCAGAGGCACTGCTATACCATTTACTGGTGCACAAGCCCCAGTAAATTGATAAAATCTTTTGATGATGTGATCATCACTTACTGATCTGAGAAGGTTTTTTAATCATAATTGTTTGTTGCTTGAACAATTCCTGAACTTGTGTTTAATAATCAGAACTGCTTAGCTGTTTTATTTCAGAACTTAAAGTCACTATTGATCTTACCAGTCAAATGGTTTTGGAAAAATATTAAATATTTTTCACAGTTCATTTGGAAAATCTTTGATTTCTCATACCATAATACACTCTAAAAATGCAAGGTTGTCATAACCCACTGTTGGATAGATGTCACAGTAATGACCAAATGACTCAACCAGTCAATCAGGAATCTGTCCTAAATCAATGGGTGAATCATTCAACACTCTCTTTTCCACCTGCAGCAACACAGGGTTCTTCAGTTTCATTCCAGACTACAACTTAATCCACCCCACCTCATGTTAAGACCATTGGGGAAATCAGGAAATTCTCTGTCTTTACAGGAAGATAGTTTGTCATTGTTTTGGCTAGCATGCTAAAATTTCCTACTGAATATGAACATGTAATGCCTTTCTAAAGAGGGTGTTTTGTTCAGGATTGCGTATACATCTACTGTATGCTAAGAGTCATCCACAACTCTTCTCTATTGACTGAGAGCCATTCAGTGAGCTTCAGCACTCTAAAGCTGGAGTTATTTTCATACAACATTTCATGCTAATGTAACCTTAGCTCTTGTAATCAGTCAGGAAATGCAGTCATATGGAAATATCCAGTTAAAGGAAAGAGGACGAATACTAGTTTTGCCAGGTGGGGGACTTGACATTAAGTAACAAATAAAACTACTCATAATTTAAAGTAGTTAAAGCCAAGCTGCACATTGAAAAAACAGTTAGCTGCAGCTACATCTATTTCCTAACTGTTTTCCAAGATGTAGCAGCCAACATGAAAACACACTGTTGATGGGACAAAAAATGTATTTATCACTATTTTTATCTTATTGGGGCTAAAATCATACAATTCCATTTTTTTTACTTTTATTTTTAAAGAACATTTGTTTACCAGTGGTTTTAACAGCATAAAAAATGAAAACCTTTCTTTCTCCTGTACAGGCAACACATTCATTAAAAACAATGTGCATTTACTTCTAAATTGAAACATAGTTACTTTAATTAACAACAACTTATTAGAATTTTATTAAAATAAATTCATTAAAGGCGCATGGATATTTTCATATTTAACTACCCAGATTTTGACAGAAGATAAGTGTTTTTGCTCAGTTAAAATACAGGTTTTAGTGATATGGTCTGAAATGTAAATAAAGAATCTTTCTTAATTAATGTAATCAGTTGTTTATATACAAGTGCGTTAATTGACTGAATTGCATTGTTGTGCTTCTTTTATTTTATTTTTTTGTCTCTAGTAATAATAATTTTTATCATCACTTTGCTTTGGCCCTCAGTTTTGGGTTAATTTTTCTGTTTCATGTCAGAAAAACAAATTTTGTTTCTCTCTCTCTCTCTCTCTGTTCTTTTTGCACTATCCATAGCCAAACAGCTGCTGACAACAGGGTGTAATCACAGACAAGCAGCCAAGAGGCAATTTGAAGCCTAATGAATAAAATGCTTTTTATTCTCACTCCATGTCTCTCCATGGGCAATAGCTTTTAAAGCAACCATGGTTTAGTGTCTTGACAACCTTAGCGTCATTCACCTGTGGTGTGGTCTGTAAATTCAGAGCAGTTTTGTTACCATAAATTACCCTTATATTGTTTGGATTAATATTTAATTATTTATTACATCCTTGCAACCTTTCTCGTCATTTTTTAATGTTAGAATCTGCTTAAATTGTTTACAGCTCAACAAAAAGATAATGCTGCTAAATTTTTAAAAGTTTACCTATAATGCAAAAAAAATCTAAAAATCCACCTGCGCTTTTTATTTATAATCCCCAAGAATTAGAAGTAAGTAAAGAAGGCAATCATCGATCACTATAGACTGATGAATCTCCAGGAGAGGGCCAGAGATGTGTTTTTTTATGACTGCAGCTTCATTTTTATGAACCATATGGGGTCACAGACATGAGAAATATATATGCAGTATGCATAAAGCTTGACACCTCACAAATGTGACCCTCTCTCCACCCAAATCTTTTGACAATTACAAACCAAATATCTAATGTATAACTGTGGATGACATAACAATGAATAAAGTAAACAAAGTTAGACTCATCGCACAAGAACTGCTGCAACACCCACTTGTTTGTGTAATTTAAGTACTTTGTTTTTTAAGGGTTGTTTATAGCATTAATTCCTCTTTTTAATAAGGAGAACAACCCTTGTTGAAGTCTTTATGTTATTATGGCCTTGTTTTTTATGAAGTTGTGGTATCAAATGAAAAAAAAAGAAGATTTTATATAAACTTACAACATAGCTGTAACTGCATTTCTTAACTATTGGGTGGAGACTAGAGACTAGCAAAGAAATGCAAAGAA
Organism: Danio jaintianensis; assembly: GCA_903798115.1. Lineage (NCBI taxonomy): Eukaryota > Metazoa > Chordata > Actinopteri > Cypriniformes > Danionidae > Danio > Danio jaintianensis. Next base: position 20,216,321 of record CAIGQV010019186.1, read on the forward strand.
GTGCAAATGATTTCAAACGAACATTTGTCAACACATTTTGCCATCCACACTGTTTGTACATACCTCTCTTTCTACTTTCTCTAGTAAACATTCGCTCTAACACATCCTTACACATGCATGTTTGGTTTCCATGTTTTATTGAGACTAACCCTAATCCTTCATAGACTTTCATTTTTAGAGACTTTTTACAGATGTTTAATTATTTTATGTTGTGTATTCTATTTATTACTATTCTAACCCCTGACCCAAACACAACTTTGCCTGGCATTTATGTGTGCACTGCTTATTTGAGGATTTTATCACAGCCTACAATAGTCAAAAAATCTAATCTAATCAAAAGTCTTAAAATAGATAATATGAACAGTGTCTTAAGAAATGGTAACCACGAGCATAATAATTGACTCTGGTCTGTTGAATTATCAGAAAATAATATTTTGTAATGATTTAATGATTAAAAAAAAAAACTAACTTTTTTTGTTTGTAAAGTGTCTATTAATTTTTTATGCTGGTTTTGTGATGAGTGTTCGAATTTTTCAGTTGAAAAATTATTTTGAAATGAAAACTAGCACAGGTTTTTAAGGCTTACAGTCGTTGTTGAGGATAGAATTGATGGTTGCTGAATCAAAGCTTGAATGTAAGTAATGGTTAAAAGATTATGTTATTAATTTTAAGGCTTTAACTGTAGTCATTTTTAACTCATTTTAATCTTTTCAAATTAAGCAAATTACAAAATTGCAAATTGAAGCTGCAAATGCCATTGAAATGACAACCGAGTACAGTATGATCAAAACTATTCATAAGGATTAATTCTTAAGCCTTTAAAGTTGATCACGTGTAAATAATTTACATAGCAGTTGTTGTCATTATGTTAATATTTTACTTTACAAATGTGCGCTTGGTTGAACCACTCTTTATGTAAAATACCTGAAAATTTTGATAAGAAAACAGAATGCATGCTTTATTTGTACCATTTAAACAAAGAGGACATCCCTAATATTAGCTTTTGTTAGATTTAGCTTATATGAGGTTAAGAAGGTTCACACACACACAGGCACAAGGAAATAATGATCATATGAGCCGCATGTATTTGTCTGGTATGGTGCTGATGTTTCAAGACTAAATATAGCTATGATGAATGAGGTTTATGTCTCTTACCTGTGGAACATCATTCCTAGGATTAATCTCTGAAACACATACAGTAACTCAAATCGATATTCTAGGGCTGTAATTAAAAACCAGTCTGATAATTGATAGTTGCTTTTTTCATCTTGCCCTGTGCTCTCAAACATATACTCTGAACATGTACTGTAATCATTTTTTTAATGCAGAAGTATCAGATTTCAGCAGTGCTTCCAAGGTTTTTGTTCAACTATTTATTCACGTCATTGAGACTGGAACTAGACAATAATATGCTAATTGAGAATAATTGCTCAGTAATAAAAACACATTCCAAGCTGTAAAAAGAAAGGGAAAACTTCAAGTTCAAGTTTACAAACAGACCATATAAACTGATTGGCAGTATTAAATATAAGGGGAATGTACAATTCTTACAATGTACAAAGAGCTTACACTTCAACGTGAGTTAAAAAGTCAAAAGTTTACATTTACGGCATCAGTACTTGAAGTAAAACATTTGAAGTTTATGAACGCAGTTAATTAAACACTTGTTGTTACTGTAGATCCAGCTACATTATACAAAACGGAATTGAAAAATGCTTACATTGTATTTAATTATTTATTTCAATACTTTAAATTGATTCCATCAAGCATCTTTTTTTGTATAGAGATCTTTTAAACACAAAATTACTTGGATGAATCTCATAAATGTTAAATATTACTGAAGTTTTCATACAAATTTTTTTCTGAGATATAAATTTTGAATTGGAATGAATATAAATTGATAATTACAGCTCAAGAACTTGCAGTTTTGAGAAAAGTTTTGAGTTTCTGAGTTGTAAAATATAATTTCTGATATTTTGCTTATAAATAATCAGAATTCTGAGAATGTCTTGCCATTTCAATTGTTTTCAACATATTGCACGTTTTGTGTAACACAAAAAAGGGTCTGAATTTATTAGATAATAATCTTTTATACTGAGTGTCACTGAAGATACAGTTGTTAAAACCCTGGCTTTAAAATCTGATTCAGAGATCGCCACAGCTAAACAACAGCTACAGTTAACAAGGAGCTTTCATTGGAGTCTTAATTACATAGAGACTCCCTGCCAGAGTAGGAAGAGCAAGAGAGTGTGTTTTTAGGGAGAGAGAGGATGGCATGAGACTGGCAGAGATCAAAAATATTCCTGACCTCGTCATCAGCCGGAGACCAAACATGTGATCATGTGACAGCAGCTGCAGGGGCTCCGCCAACACTGACACTTTATAACTCTCATGCTGATTCCTGCTTTTCATCGCAATTTTTTTTTTTCCTTTATACAGATAAAGTCAAAAGTTTACATACACCTTGCAGTCTTCAAAATGTTAACTATTTTATCAAAATAAGAGAGAGCACACAAAATGCATGTTGTAGAAAGTTTGAATGCTTGTAAATATTTGAATACTGATCAATTTAAAGGTAAATTTGACTTATTTTGTCTTCTGGGAAGCATGTAAGAATCTTCCGTAGCTTCTGAAAAAAATATGATATTCAGGAAAAATAAATAAAAGTTTTCACCCCTGGCTCTTTTTTTCCCTCATTGTTTTTTCCATCTGGAGCTTCAGTGAGCATTTGAACCTTGCAAACAAGACCTTCAGATTTTCTCAGTGTGAAAAGATGGATTTCAAAATCATACTATACAGTCATTTAAAAAAATGTCATATGTTGCACAAAATAAATTGTATGGGTAAATATTATAGATTTTTCTTAGATTTATAGATTATAGATGCCAAATTCATTACAATACTAAGGAAAGACTATGTTCCATGAAGATATTTTATTTTACAACAATAAGTATCAAAGCATAATTTTTGCTTAGTAGTATGCATTACTAAGGTCTTAACTTGGACAACTTTAAGATTTAAGGCCAAAAATCGTCTTATCCTTATATATGTATATACCCTTGGATCCTTATGACTGGTTTTATGGTCCATTAAATTTTTTTTCAGGCCAGTACTAAATAGAATACACCTTAAATTTTGTATGATCCTTCTTACTTTATAAATTAATTCAACTGGAAATTCTGCAAGGTTTATGTAAACTTGACCTTTATTAAGTAGTACTTTCACTACCACTGAGTTTGTTTTGGGGTAGTTCCTTGCACTCTGTTCCCTTTACTCCTAAACTCTCACTTCTCATCTGTCTTGCAAACTCCATATGTCTAGGTTTTAGTTTCCACTTCCTGAATTGCTGTGATTTTTGTTAGTGTTGTGGTGTTATTTATTTATTTGTTATTTTATTTATTTGCACACACAATTATTTACATCGCGAATAATGGCCAAGTGTAAGAAAGAAATGTGATGATAAATCTGTGTATTTGAGAACACTCTCAGTTTGTGTTATATAAGAGTCAGCGTTTGAACGTAAAATCATAGATGTTCATTCATAGTGGCATACCTATGAATGACATACTGCTTGAGTGGCTTTGACTAAACTTCAGTAAAAGATGAAAGAAGATTTTTATCTGTAACAGTCCATGGTGATTCATAAAATTCAAGTCAAGAGCTACTGGCAGTTTGAGAGTCGAAAAAGAAAATAAGAAAATAAGAACAAAAAGAGACCAAATAAGAAAGAGAACAAAAATGAATGCATTTAATGAGTCAACAAGGACCACAGTTTTAAAATCTTCTTTATATTCTACTGAAAAAAGTCACCTACATCTAATGACATGACCTGAGGAGGTGTAAATTTAGATCAAATTTAAATTTTTCAGTGAACTATCCATTTAAATAAGTTAAATCCAGTTAACTGTGCTATTGTGCACTGTTGTTCAGTAATGCTACTTAAAATATTAATCTGAGTAAACATACAATAAATACACCAGAAACTATGTGAGACCAATTGTGTGAAAAATCATGCAATACTATTTATTTTTTCTAGTCTACATCATGTAATGTCAATCAGTTTCAACATGTTTTTAAAAATTACATTAGCAATGACCGTAATTATGGGATCCTTCTCTAACCGTCTGTACTTTGGCCACTGGTTGCATCATCTAATTTGTTCATACAAATTGGTTTCTAGAACCGATGGTTGTTTTCATAACAGCTTTGGACTTGTCTAAAATGTGTTACACTATATTCATGTCTTCATTATATAATCTGTATCATACTGCAGTAAAGTATCGTACTGTTAGATAAGCTTTACAGCTGTGTTGATATTGAGGGCAGAATTCAGCTTGTGTGATTCAGCTTGATTAATGTTATTGTCTTTGTTTACTGCTCTTAATCAAATATAAACTGTAGAAAACTTTCATCAAAAATTAAAGTATCGTAAAGAGGCCGGATTATGATTAGAATTATCTTTTTAAAAAGTTTAATTTACTATTAGTCATGCGCTCAACATTACGCCTCATGCTGAAGTGTGTAGACATCCACAGGTTTATGGTTGCGTGTGTAAGGGGATGGATGGTTTTCCTTCGGGAAATGAAGTATCTGTAAACCGGGAAGGGAACTAAAGCAGGAAATTTCCTCAATGTGTTTCCAGGTTTGTGACTTTAGTGAGCTAATGAGCTGATCATTCCAGATCTGTTCCTTTACATTGTGCTTATTTCAGCAGCCGGTAGGCAGAGTCTGACGAGAAAGTGTCTTCAGAAACACATCATCATGCGCTGACCGGAACGAACACTCTGTTCTCTCTGCCACAGAATAAAAACACACAGTCAGCACAGAAATGCTCTTCTAATACTGTGCATGACTGATAGAATGCCATGGATGGAAACATGAATGAAAGGATAAATCAATGAAAACATGAAAAAGTGCTTCAGGTGCATATAAATAGCTAACATTACTTCTCTCTAGTAATACACACAGTTAAAGTGATGTTTAACAGAGCAAAGAAATTTTCACAATATTTCCTATTATATTTTTACTTCTGTAAAATGTCTTAATTCTTTTTGTTTGGCTTGAATAAAAGCAGTTTTAAAAAATATAAATGATTTTTTTAAAGGTCATTATTATTAACCTCTTTAAGATTTTGTACCCCAATATTTCAATATTTTTGACAAAATTTAAGAATTATTTAAATTTCGCAGGAGGGCTAATAATTTTGCCTAATTAGGCCCAACAGCCAGCCTATAGCTTTAAAAAAAACTAAAATAACTTTTATGTAATAAACTTGGTCAGCATTAATTTCAGTGTGTAAACAATCAATCATTGTCAATTGATCAGTTAGTCAAAATAAATACAAATTTGAAATGTTTTGATTTATTAAGGGGGTGTCATGGTGGCGGAGTGGGTAGCACGATTGCCTCACAGCAAGAAGGTCACTGGTTCAAGCCTCGGCTGGGTCAGTTGGCATTTCTGTGTGGAGTTTGCATGTTCTCCCTGTGTTTGCTTGGGTTTCCTCCCGGTGCTCCGGTTTCCCCCACCAGTCCAAAGACATGCGGTATAGGTGAATTGGGTAAGCTAAATTGTTCGTAGTGTATGTGTGTGAATGAGTGTATATGGATGTTTCCCAGTGATGGGATGCGGCTGGAAGGGCATCCGCTGCGTAAAACATATGCTGGATAAGTTGGCGGTTCATTCCGCTGTGGCGACCCCAGATTAATAAAGGGACTAAGCCGAAAAGAAAATGAATGAATGAATGATTTATTAAGACACACTTTGTTGTGTTTAAACTTTTTGAGAGAAAATAATAAAAAATCCAATCCAAACAACATTATTTCATATTTGGCAAAAACTGGTTGACACTATTGAAGTGGCGTATGTACAAAAGTTTTGTTTTTTGGCTTATGAAATTCGGCCTGAAGCTTGCTTATTTGACTGGAACAAGAAGATAATAAGATTGTTTGGCACTGCTAAAGCACCCATTTTCTATAACATCTGCCTTTTTATCTGCCTCCCTCTTTCTTTGTCTGCTTTATCCTTTTATCATTTTACACTCTTTTGTTTTTCCCTCTTCATTATGACTCACTCATCTGGTAGATATGAGACCATAACCACACCTTATTATCAATATGTGATGGCTGTACTCATCCCTTTCCATCAATGCAGAATTGCATCTGGTGCATATATTTGAGCATGTGTTTGTATCTGTAAGTGTTAGTGGGTGTGTGTATGTGTGCTTAGCAACCCTCTATTATTTGTGATTGTTTGCTATGAGGTTTTGAAAATGTCGCTCAGATTTTGGCTGTCATTGCTTTTGAATGGGCTGTTATGTAAATGCACTATGGGATGTGAGCTAAAGTGGCTCTTAAATGGGGAAATTGCTCGTTGTATGAGTACAGTATATGAGGGAGTGAAGCTGTGGTGAATAATGTATACATTAAAAACAAAAAACAACCTCAATGTCACCTCTCTCAATTGAGTTATTGGGAGTGAAAAGAACATCAGGCCTAATTAAGTGGCATACAAAACAAAAATACTTCCATTTAGTAAAGGGCAATAACGATGAGTGTGTGTAATTGTTTGTCCATTTACAAGCTTTAATAAGCAGACTTGTATGACAAAACTCATTGTGAGTGTATTTTGTGCGTGTATAACACTCTAACTCCTTTCAATTATGCTTAGATTTTAGTATCATTATCCAAATGCTATTAAAACATAAGTGCATGTTTCTTGTTTAGTGCCAGGAGCTGTATCTGAAAGTTGCACTTAAAACACAATTGCTTTTGCTGTCAAATGTAGAGAACACTTTGAGGTATACTACTAGCATATTTATATAACCACATGACATAAGCACTTCCATACATGATTTAAAGCAGTCACCCTGAATAAACTGATGTTAATATATCTTATTATTAGTTTATTTTGGCTTAATAAAGTAAAAACTAATGACACACTTCAGCAGACACAGGTGGAGGTAAACCTATGGATATCACCTCTGCATTTGATTGTATATATAACATAATATATAAACATATCAGCTTCCACTTGGTTTTGTCTGTACTTATAGTAGTTGTAATAAATTTGAAAGGTAGTCATCAGTTCAACTTTTCTCCCTCTGTTTTATGTTGTGTTGCTCAGGGTTCAGTGTTGGGTCTATTCCTTTTTTGAATTTTACATGTGCTGTCATGCAAAATGGGGCAAGATTTCACATCTCAGCCCAGATCCATATCAGTTATTACACCTCATCCACTTTTGCAGTTTTTCTCCTCCACTGTGTCTAATGTTTTCCAGAAAGATTAAAAAATCTTTCATATTTTAGAAAAATGCCACTATATGACATTAACACATTAAGAACAGTGCAATTCATTTCATGCAAAATGTAAAAAAATAATCGAAATCAATGGAAAGTCAACGCCATGGTGACAGTCAAACACGTGTGCCTTTGTGTGTGCTGTATGCACGTGTCATAGGGTAAAATGCTGTCTCTAATTGTGCTACTGTGTGGCTGTCTGTTAAGAAGGGAGAAAAAAAAAAGAGACAAAGGGAGATAGAGACCCCGAGGCAGTAATAACATCTGTGGCCATCTTGAGCCCTCTCAGCTGCCCACACAGTGTAGACTCATATGTACAAGCACGCACACATTTCCAAGCCTGACATGAAGACAGAAACATTTACAGTGCTGATGGTCACAGAGATCAAACAATAAACCAAAGAATGTCAAAATATGTGACTGGTATGACAAGTGCTGTCGTTTAAATGTAAAAATGAAAAATGCTACACATTATTTCAGCTGAAACATTAGTGCTAGTACTGTAGCTCACTCAGAAAGTGTGTCTTTGATGGGACAAATGGGGTCTTTTGTTCACCATGTCAAGTAGATGCAGAGTCATGTGTGGATGATGCATTTAAGCTTTGATATCAAGAAGAATGAAAAATTCCCTTGAGATTTTCATATAAAAGAATTCGTTGTATTATGAAGACATCCACAGATTTACATAATTTAGAATTTCCTTTTTTTTTTATTTAGAATTTCCACTACTATGAATTTTCATTGAAACTAAGCTGTAAAAATGATTCATTCAACTAATTAAGTAATGTTGAAGGTAAGGGAAGTGTTGAAATGTTAAATCAGCATAAATCAGTTTTTGGAGACTTTTACATTTCTCTCTCTAAACATGACTGTGCAGATTTAATACATACAGTTCAATAATGTTCATAAATAATTTATTAGTAAGAAATATAGTCTTTGAGCTTGTTAAGGTTTGTATGAACCTTGTACTCTCCTCACCCACACATACCGATTCTCATAGAATTCCTTGCTATTTCCACTTATGCTAAGATGTTTTCGCTGCACACATGCAAACAGTTTTCTTTCTCTTCATTTTGCATTTTTTCCTTCTTTTTTATGTCCAGTGGCTTAAACGTGTTCAAGCATGAAATAAGTGTTTGTTTGCTCAGCTGCCCTGCAGGCACCCGCGTGGTGGACAAATAGAGGAAACATTTCTCCAGTGCTGTATTGACTTTTGTATTCAATCAAAAGATTTCATGACCCATGATGCTCGTTGTATTTACTCCTAATAACTGTGCCGTGCTTTAGTAGGATTGTGTGCATGGATACTATGGGTAAATTAGTCGTTACATAAAGGTTTGAGGTTGTTATGTTGGCTTTCAGTTTATTAGACATGAAGTTCAGTCAGATGAGATGAAGCTGAGGAAAGTCATGGAGAGCAAAGCTCAGCTAAGTTGAATTTCATTCAGCTGTAAATCAGATAAAACATGAATTCAGCTGACCTCAGTATTCTTTAAATTCACAACCTGTTCAAATTGTTGCATTAAATTCATAAAACTCTTGCTGAACTTTTAAAGAGCAAATTATTAGAGGTCTTTGCTCAGTCATCTTGTCTTTGCTCAGTCGTTTGTTGTTTTTGTATGGTCTGGTCTGGTCTGGTCTGGTCTGGTATGGTATGGTATGTTATGCTTATGTTATGTCTCAGTACCCGCTCATACTTTGTTGTTTTGTTTATTTGTCATTTTGTTACTTTGTTTTTCCTGATGTCCTGTTTTTGCACGATGTTTCATCATTAAAATTGCACATGGATCCTATCTCTTGTCCCGTCTGCAATACCTCCCGGTAATGTGACAGAACGACTGAGCCTCTATGGATCCAGCAGATGGTGAGATCATCAGACTCCGTCAGGGTAATCGCTCCGTTGAGCGTTACGTGACAGAGTTTTTGAACTTGGCTCCGAGAAGCAGCTACGACTACCTACTGTTGATGTTTTTTCAAGGAGGACTTTCAGACCCAGTTTGCTCCAAGATGCCAACTTTTGAGGAGGACTGGAGTCTATATGAATTCATGGAGTTTGCCCTTTTGTTGTCGGGCTCTCCCTTCGCTATTTCAGTTGTGGAGAAGGAGGAACCCCAGGAGAGCAAGAGGAGGAAAGCCAAACTCAAGCTCCGTGCCTATCCTCGACAGTCAAGTTCACGATTTTTTTTTCTCTGAGCCCCATGAATGGATGGCAGAGCTGTGCGACTCCCCAGTGCTGCCAGAGCAGTCGTCTGAGTCCCACAAGAGGCCGGAGCCACCACTTGAGTCCCATGAAGGGCTGGCAGAGCCGTGTGACTCCTCAGTGCTGCCGGAGCAGCCGTCTGAGTCCCACGAAAAGCCGGAGGTGCCACTTGAGCCCCATGAAGGGCTGGCAGAGCCGTGTGACTTCTCAATGCTGCCGGAGCAGCCGTCTGAGTCCCACGAAAAGCCGGAGGTGCCACTTGAGCCCCATGAAGGGATGGCAGAGCCGTGTGATTTCTCAATGCTGCCGGAGCAGTTGTCTGAGTCCCACGAAAAACTGTTTGAGGCTTGTGATTTCTTAGTGCCGCTGGGGTTCGATGAACTGCCAGAGTTTCCTGAATCAAAGTCTCCTGACCCGCTGGAGTTCGATGAACTGCCAGTGTTTCCTGAACCAAAGCCCCCTGACTCACTGGGGTTCGGTGAACCGCCAGTACCTCCTGAACCAAAGCCTCCTGACTCACTGGGGTTCGGTGAACCGCCAGTACGTCCTGAACCAAAGCCTCCAGAACCACGGTGGGCGTTTTAACCCATTTTTGCCTACTGAACCTAAACCCCTAGACATACTTCACCTTCATGCTCCAGATCCGCCTGCGTTCCATGCTCCAGGTTCTCCGCACCTTCATGCTCCAGATCCACCTGAGTTCCATGCTCCAGGTCCTCCGCACCTTCATGCTCCAGATCCGCCTGAGTTCCTTGCTCCAGGTCCTCCGCACCTTCATGCTCCAGATCCGCCTGAGTTCCATGCTCCAGGTCCTCCGCAGCTTCATGCTCCAGATCCGCCTGAGTTCCATGCTCCAGGTCCTCCGCAGCTTCATGCTCCAGATCCGCCTAAGTTCCACGCTCCAGGTCCACCGCAGATCCATGCTCCACGGTTTCTGCAACTCCTGTTCTTGTTCACTCAGTGTTATGTTCCAGTTTTGTGTAAATTTTGTTTCGGACCCTCCATGCCCTCCCCCTGTTCCGCCTCCGCTTCACCCCCCCTCCGGGATTGTCTTGTCGCGTCTGGAATCCGCTCCTTAGGAGGGGGGGTACTGTCATGTTCACCAGCGATCACGGACTTAAGAGATCGCTGGTAAACTACATATCATAACGAACTACAATTCCCATCATTCCGCCACACACACCCGGTTTCCACTTCCACTCATCACACACGCAGCTGCATCCGATCACTTCTCATTGTTTGGACTATCTATGCACCCGTCTTGTCTTTGCTCAGTCGTTTGTTTTTGTATGGTATTGTTTGGTCTGGTATGTTATGCTTATGTTATGTCTCAGTAACCGCTCATAGTTTGTTATTTTGTTACTTTGTTTTTCCTGATGTCCTGTTTTTGCACGATGTTTCATTAAAATTGCACATGGATCCAATCTCTTGTCCCGTCTGCAATACCTCCCGGTAACCTGACAGATATCTCGGTGCATTGACAATGCTTGCATAAACAATTTGATATTTTACTTAACACAATAATTCTTGTATAATGTTTTTGTAATTTTACCTGCTCAAAGAAAACACTGTTTTTGAATGTGTCAAACAAAACTAAAGTACATGCACAGAGCAGCATGAGCATTTATAGCAAATAAATAAATGTAAATATAATCCCGCTTGCTTTTTGAGCATTGAGCGAGTTCTTAAAGGCCTATGATTCGTCACGCGCTCAACAGAAAAGGCTGCGATTGGCTCTAACGGATCAGAGTTTACAGCTTTCATTTTTTTTCCTAGCTGGGTTCTGATGTACTTCCCTTTCAGTGCAAACTCACACGCACTGAACTGTGCACAGTTATCTGCTTTTTAAGTAGTTGGAGCGTTTTAATAACTCGCTGTCTCCTCCCTCGCCATAGTAAGCTACCACCATATAACGCATATGTGATAAATGACGTCAGTACATAATAACCAGTTATGATTATTACTGAACTGATACCGAATTGTTCGTGTCTGCATCGTGGTGCATTGAAGAAACAATAAATTTTGACACCCCTACATTTTTGTCAAGTCATCTTTATTTCTATAGCATTTTTTACAATGTGAATTGTGTCAAAGCATCTTAACATTAAGAGAAAAAAGAGAATAAAAGGCCATAACATTATTTCAGATTGTGGAAATATTACATAATAGCAGGCAGGCAGGTGTGGTTCTAGTTAAATTAAAACTGATTCAGTTAAGTTTAATACAAATGTTTGTGTGTGAAATTCAGTCATTTCAGTGGGAATCCACATGAATGAGAATTTTTGCAAAACGTTTTTTTTTTCTTCTCATGCAGATTTTATAGTGGGTTAAAGTCAAAAGTGGACTCACTGAGTTTAACAACAGAAAGCAACATCTGAACTGTGTTTATATGAACCTGTTTCGTTAATGAAATTTCACTAATGGGATCAAACCTTAATATCTGCAATTTTCTTGCAGTTATCAAAACATGAAAATCAAAGACTGACATCATCGTGACTGTTCGAATTGTATTGCTTACTGCTAGATTATTAGTACACTGTTAGGTTAAGGTACAATAAGTTGACATGTACAAGTTACATACTGTATAGCCAGTGTAATTTATGTTGAGAGACTGTGAAATGATTTTTTATTATTATTTATACTTCCTAATGTTGTAATGTTCTCTGAGGTTCACTGATACTTATATATAATCATTTTACATCAAAACAAAAAAAATACATCAAAAGATTCAAGTTCATGACCACTTTCAGATATTATGCAGACAGTTGATTAACACTCTAATGACTGCTAGTAAACACGTTCATACAATTTTGTTTTTCTGTTGATAAACCTAGAATATGTCTTCTTAAAAAGAAAAAATAGAAGTCCAGTTCACAGAGACATCATACTTACTGTACAAATGGCTTATATAGAGGTACATTCATTCATTCATTTTCTTTTTGGCTTAGTCCCTTCATTAATCAGGGGTCGCCACAGCGGAATGAACCCCCAACTTATCCAGCATATGTTTTACGCAGCGGATGCCCTTCCAGCTCCAACCCATCACTGGAAAACATCCATACACACTCATTCACACACATACACATACACTATGGACAATTTAGCTTACCCAATTCACCTATAGCGCATGTCTTTGGACTGTGGGGGAAACCGGAGCACCTGGAGGAAACCCACGCGAACACGGGGAGAACATGCAAACTCCACATAGAAATGCCAGCTGACCCAGCCGGGGCTCGAACCAGTGACCTTGTTGCTGTGAGGCGATTGTGCTACCCACTGCGCCACTGTGCTGCCCTATAGAGGTACAGTAAAGCAGATTTTTAGTGCTTCTGTGAAAGAATGGAATTTGTCAAATGAACATAGCAACCTCACTGAGCAGACTAAAAATGCAGACACAAAACCTATCGGTAGTAAACACACACACATTCCCATGAAACAACCTGCGTTTATGACTCCTTTCTCCCTTGATTTCTTATACATACACTCTGAAGACACTTCCTACTATTACAAAATAGATATATATTACGCAACAACCACACGTCTATATGCACAAGCCAACATATTCCTCCACCTCAGGTGCAATAACATTCCACTTACCAACACACACACACACACACACACACACACACACACACACACACACACACACACACACACACACACACACACACACACACACACACACACACACACACACACACACAAACACTTAGTCTCTCTCTCTTTTCCATCCCTTATGCCACCAGGCAGTCTTTCATCCACTAGCAGTGCGCTTCACTATAGCCTGTCTCACGCTCTTGTCTGCAGGCACTCAGGAACTACGTTGTCTCAGCTCATCTGCTAAAATGCTTTCAACTCTTTGGTCAAAACATCATAAAATGCTTTAAAACCACTGAAAATGAAAAAAGTGAATCTATTCTAGTGCACAGAGACTTTAACTCTGTGGATTGTGGAGAATATGTGCTTTGTCAGCTGTGATCCTGAAAAAGTTGAAATAATATGTTGGGTGATTTCTAGCGGTATGAAAAATCTTACAGCATAAAATCTCGTGAGAAGTAAAGGTAGAAGGTGTTTCTGCAAGATTGAAATTGTTTGTCCTGCAAGAAATAAAGAAAGGAGAAGACAATAGGACAGTTTGCAAGCATTGTAAGAGAAGTACTATACACATCTCTGCTCTCAGAAATAAAGATACAAAATGTGTTACTCAAATGGTACCCTTTCAAAGGGTGATCTTTTGTACTTAACCCTTCTGTTGTCTTACAATATTGTATATGCCATTCGCCCTTCAGGTCAAAAATGGCTTTACAAAAACTCAAAAATTTAGCAGCTAAATTTGATTTCAATTCTCAAACCTATTTTGCATGATGAAAGAACCTCATCTTCATCACAAACTCTGTGAATGTCTAGGTTTTCCCTCATCAGTGTAGACTATTTCATCAATGTTTAATCAGTGGGCAACACTCGGTTTTGACTAAAGGCTATATTTTATAATGCTAAAAGTGTAAAGTGCAAAAAGTTTTTAGCAAGAAAGTATTCATAAAAGTTAAAACAGCATATTCTTATTTTGTGTGTGTGTTTGGGAGGTATGTGTTGAACTGTGCCAGTTGTTTCTGTCAGGTAAAAATGGTTTTGTAAAGCCATCATGAAAATATGAAAATAGAAAACTAATCATTTTTTCTAACGCTGGGGTCAATTCAAGATGAAACAAAACATTGCTGAGGGTTTTTCTTTTTCTGCTTTTAAAATGGTGCCTGGGTCATTTTTGACCCGTAAGTCAAGAGAAGAGTTAAATACTACATTAGTACCTAAAGGGTCCATATTTTATCTACATATTTTCTTCCTAACAGTACAAATCTTTATCCTTTGAAAGGGTACTGCCTCAGTGACAGCTTTTGAACTTTTATTTCTGAGAGTGCACTAACGCAATCACTATGCAAATGCAGCCACAGCTCTTGAGTCTGTTAAATTGAGTCTGTTAAGAATGGAAAGCAATTCACTTTACATGAAAATTCAAACAAGGAAAACATGTGTCTTTGTAGCTAAATGTCCAACATCAATTGCAAGAGCCAAGGCAATAACAGGAAACATTGAAAATGAAAAATATAAACATTTTCGGTGACTCATCTAGTAAAAGTACAAGTTGTTTTTTAAATGCACCTTTTTTTAGTTGAATAAAAGACCATTTTTTCCAATAAATTTCATCTTTGAGGATTTTTAAAGCAAGTCTAATAATCTAATTTCACATCTTATTTTGTCTCGTGGGATAAGTATCTTATCACACGCGTATAGTGTTTTGAAGTATTTTTTATTCTCCTATAATTTAATGATGAAGTTATTATGCTTCTTATGCTGGACATGAACGGCCTTTGCTGTTTGCTGTTGGAATGGTGCACCTGTTCACTTCTAACAGATCTACAGTTCTATCTAGAGAGACAGTGGACATCTCTCTCTCTCTCTTTCTCTCTCTGTGTGTGTGTGTGAGAGAGAGAGAGAGAGAGAGAGAGAGAGGTTTTGTGGTATAATGAGAACTTGATCCCTCTTTTAATGGGAAATCCTCAGTAGCTTCTGGTGCAGCTGACACACACTCACACATGCTGTCATGGTCACAGGAGCGCTGCATATCAGAAAACTGTTATAAGTTAAAATATGAGATAAGTGGCCATGCTTAAGAGAATTAACTGTTAACAACACATTGTATTCTTGCATGATGTATTTAAATGCACATACAATATCTCAGCTGAAGATATTTGAGATTTCTTTTTCCAGTTGTGGCATTTCATGGTGAGCAGTAAATTTATTCCAGTTAAAAGATCCCTCGCACCTCTTAAAGAGGCTCTGTCATGGATTAAATTAGATATTGCCAATTTGAGTGATTATATAGAGGAAATAACCTTGATTCCTTCTGCAAACTCTAATGCAGGGCAACATTTTAGCAGCACTTAATGTTTATTAGAAATGATTCATTTGTAGACTACCTAAAAGACTGTCGACTCACGTTGTTGTAAACTTTGGTATAAGTTATAACTTTCTTTTTTATGTGGAACACAATAATATTATATATATATAATATTTTTGATATTTGAAGAATGTTTTTAGTATATTCATATTTCATATGGTTTCATGCTCCAAAAAGTACATGTGATGTGTAATAAACAATAGCTGTTTAAATGCTCTGACATAATCCAAGTATAATCAGATTGATGGCTAAGCCTGACTAAAAGTCTAAATGTAAACACCTCAACCAATCCAATCAGGCTCGATCTAAATACATTTTTACTCAGATTGAAAGGGATGCTGTAGACTTGAAATAATCTGGTCAACGGGAAAAATGTAAACATTTATAAGCTTGAATCTCAGTCAAGGTACACAATACTTTGTGCAACTTACTATGGTGTGTACGTTTATGTATCTTTTAGGTCATACAGTTTACATAGTTTGGAATAAGTGTAGTTTACATGTAATAAAAATGTTAATTGTGGGGTCAGACTTTTTTGTACTTGATTTGCACCTCTCAAAAAATGCAACTACAAGGCTAGACAATGCAGAGCGCAAGATCTGTGATTGGTTAACTTGGTAGCAGTGTGGGCTGGGCCATAGTAGTGAAGCAAGCCTGGTCAACAGAGTCTGGTGGCAGGAGTGTTTTTAGCTGTTACTTGAGAATGGCTAAAGACACAACTGACAACTAAGACAACAGAAACAATTAAAATCAACAGCAACTACTATGACAAATCCAAGGTAGTCTAATACATTTGACAGAGCAAGGTACTTTTTTGAGTTTCTCTCCAGATATCTGAGAGGGTGAGAATGAGCGCAAGACAATTTTAAAGACATTTATGCCCTTTTTAAAGCGTGTTATTTTTGAATCTCATTGACTTCTGTACTTCTGAATCCACTGGACAAAAACATCTGAAACATTCCAGAAAAAATGCTTTTGTGTTTCACAAAATATAGAGATTCTTAAAGTTTGGAAAGGCATAAGGTTGGGTAAATTATGGCATGATATTCACAATTTATTTTATTTTTATAGGCATTACATTACATTTTTGGCATTACAGTCCTACAGCAGAGCAGCATTTTTTTTACAGTTGTGACAGGCACACAAGGTGGCTTTTTTTGTCTTGCTGGAGACGTGCTGTTTACAGCGATACTTGGTGCATTTAATTATAAGCTCTTCACTAATCTTGGCCTGCTGCAAACTCTGCCAGCTGAGGCATTAGACAACCAACAACACATTGTGAGGCTCCAGAGAGAAAAAAAGAGGATAGCCTTGTCAGAATAACCAGATTAAACATTAAAGCCCAAGTCAGCACTCACTTCTTGAATAGATGGCCATTCTTTTCATATTTTGGTGCCAGATCAGCAAGGGCTGCATTTACTCTTTCAGGCATGTGCTTGTGGTAAACATGTTTTATAATAGCTGCAGACCATTATACTGTGCTTGGAAGCGAGTGACATGATGGTACAAAACTACAAAATGCACACTGCAAGCACTCGCAGCTCTGTGGATTATAACAGCATCCTTCTAGTCTTCACTGTAGACAGGGAATTAGGATCATACATGTTAATACATAGATTATAAATATTAATATGTAGACATTTGGTTGCTCCAGATATGTCAACAGACTCACCTACTTTAAATTGCACATCTCTTTTTTTGGTTTAGCTATGTATGTGTATGTCTGTATGTATGTACTGTATGTTTGTACATATATGTATCAATGGAATAAGAAAGGATCTCTCACATTTTAAAGATAATATTGTTTCTGCCTGCAGTCTAATAAAAGTTGAAAAACTAATTTAGACATGTAGCCTATATAGCTGCATATATTTCTGAATGAATTGTGGAATCAAATGTCTATGGTAATAACTGTAAGATTACTGTAAAACAACAGCATTTTTAAATAGTACCCCAGTACTGCATCCCTTAGTTTTATTTACACAACTGGACAACTTGAGAAAGTATAAAACACAAAAGCACTAAACAAATCTGTTGTTTTAAGCAATTTTCATTGGTGCAGTGACTGATTTATAATTTCAACAGATATGTATGTGATAGAATGTATGTGATGTATGTTACAAAAGTCAGCACTGCAATAACACATTGAAAGCAGCCTTTGACGCAAAGGGAGACAAAATTGTGATTTTTAAAAAAAAAATTTTTATTATGAGATCCTATTAAAGTGATAGTTTACCTAAAAATGAAATTCTGTCATTATTTACTCATCATACATTTACTTGTTTCATATGATTTTCTCTCTTCTGTTAAAAGCGAAAGAAAATATATATATAAAAAAGGAAACCTGTAACCTGTGACTTTTTTTTTTACTATGGAAGTCAATGGTTACATTTTTTCAGCTTTCTTCAAAATATCTTCTTTTGGGTTCAACAGAAAAAAAGAAACTTATAAATGCTTGGAACCACTCGGGGGTAAGTAAATAGTGAGTAAATTTTCATTTTTGGGTGAACTATCCCTTTAAGAAAGACAATCTTAATAAAACACCCGGGGCTTCACTAAAACATTCAGAGACTAAGCACCATTAGCCCAACCCTACCATTGCTAATTAGAGATACAAACATTATGAAAAGTTGTTAATGTAGAATCTAGATATTTAACTTTATGGTAAGGATGGCTCTGGTTTCTGTTGGCTTGTCGAAATGAGCCAGAATTTCTCTGATTGACAAGGTCAAATTGGCTCCAAGGCACTTTCAGATATCATCTCTGAAATAACATGTTAATAGCGTCTTATCTTAGATGCTTATTTTAGATCAGATAATGTTTCTGACAGATATTACTGCCCATTACCTCTTCCTCTGCAATTCAGAGTGATTAGGGAATCAGGCGAAGGTCCAGTAGGTGGGCTTATATTAGAGGACATCTGTACATGCCATGGGGTGTTGGCACAGCAGGGGCTGGAATTACCCAGCAGGCACATGCAGGGACTGTGCAAGACTGATGCCACCCTTGTTTTGGTTGGACTTCTGTGCAAATTCATACATATAATGATATACAATGAGAAATTATTATGTTGAAGGTGAGCTCTATATTTTCTTGTGTGTGTTGTGGCCTCGGGCTGGTAACAGTTTTCAAAACCTGTTCACCAAGCTCTCACTCTTTCCCTCTCTCTTTCTCTATTTCTTGCCTTCTCTTCATTTTTAATATCCCTTTAGTCACAGAGCTACATTAGGTTGACAAAACATGAACACCCTTCATTTAACACAACTTCGACTCATCATCATCATCCTAATTGCTATACTGGGAACAGTTTAAAACACTTCTAGAACACTTTAAACTAATAAGCCGCTCAGAGGCACTGGTCTAGGATCAGTCCGGATGTACAAAAGACGAATGCTCCATTCAGTATCTCCTCTCGTCGTTGGTCTTCTTGTGTAATGATGCATCCAATTTGCACACCGTTTGCTGAGGCTCTCAACAAGAACATTATGAAACACATTCATCCTGAAGATGAAATGCTGGGGCCTGGAAGAACCTGATAACTTTAGTGGTTTTACTGAAGAATATGCCGTCAGCGCTGCTGTTATGACTGTATTAATGTTGTGACCTTTTTTTTCTCAGTGATTTAACAGAAAGGAAATAGCTGCTCTAAAGCAGAGAAAGCATTCTTCTGCCTACACTCAGGGATTTATGAAGACTAAGACTAACTAAATTGTGTATATGTAAATGTTTGTGAACATGTCTTTGTGTGTGTGTGTGTGTGTGTGTGTGTGTGTGTGTGTGTGTGTGTGT
>CAIGQV010019186.1:20282076-20305058 GCA_903798115.1 Danio jaintianensis
GAATAGAATAGAATAGAATAGAATAGAATAGAATAGAATAGAATAGACAGAGAGTATCTCACCAAAACACAAATTCTTGAAGGGCATTAAAATTAAAATGAATAACATTATCTTTTAGTATGTGATCCTGTCTTTGTTGTAATGTTGCCTCTGTGCTCAGAGACATTGTTGCCTGCAGGCACTTTCCATTTCTGGATTGGTTCCGCTCTCATTTGGCATTGGTTTGATTTAAATATTGCAACTAAAACAAATATTACCCTAAACAAGCACACAGGTGGTTTCCTTGGGGTTAAGAACATTGATGAGTTATAACAGTGATGGAGTTGATAATTTTTGGGGGCTAATTCTACAGAAAGATCTGTGTATATATGATATCTTAAAAAAATAAAATTCTCACTGGAGTCCTGATCCCACGCAGGTCATTATTTTATAACTCATACTGACATGCATACGCAAAGATAAACAGATTTGCATTTCAGACATCCAGTGTTAGAACGGTATTGCACCGTGGGTAAGAACAGTTGCAGACCCATTTGATGACCCTGTATGCCTTACAGGAACTTCAACTCCCTATCCGCATCTGCATGACGTACATGGATATCATCTCCATCTTAAACACAGTATACTCACATTCTAATAAACACACTCCTTCAGTTCTTGAGCTCTGACCACTGTGGCATAGTTACAAAAAGAACATGCTGTACACTGAAAAAAAAAGATTCATTGGATTTACAAAAAAAATGTAAGGCATGTGGTTGCAAACAGTTTATATGGGCTGAAATTAAACAAACAAATTAAGTTGAACATTACTAAATTTAATTTGTTTGTTTAAATTCAGCCTATATAAATTGTTTGCAACCACTTACCTTAAAATAAAATTGGAAATCCAATGAATCCATTTTTTCAGTGTACTATTGTATGGTCTGTTTTAATTTGTTTTACTGATCGGTGTTAATGCTAATCATTAGTTTGCAACATTAAGACTTAAAGCCAATCAGATTAACTTTTAAAGTGTCAAAAGCATGTATTAACTTCATAGCTGAGTTAGTCATATGGCAAAATACAATAAACCTGTAGTTTTTACATATAGTGACCTAAATATATGCAGTACACTCTTCTTAAAGGGACGGTTCACTCAAAAAATGAAAATTCCCTCACCATGTACTCAGAACCAAGTGGTTCTAAACGTTTATGAACTTCTTCCTTTCGTTGAACACAACAAGATATTCTGAAGAATGTTGGAAACCAGCAGTCATTGACATCCATAATAGGAACAAAATATACTACGGAAGTCAATCATTTCTTTTTGATTACAACTTTCTTTAGCGTGTCATTTGTGCTAAACAGAAGTAGGAAACTCTGGAACAACTCTTTGGAACAAGTGGAGTATGAGTAAATGATAACAGAGTTTTCATTTTGGATGAACTATCCCTTAAGCGCTTCATCTTTTTAAATATCCAAATACATTTACATTTGAAGAACTGTCAAAACATTTTTTTAATTGTCTTAGACGATTAGACGTCATTGATCCAGAAAAAAAAAAGATTTAAAATTGACAGTTGCTGTAAATGTCAAGAATTATAAAAGCCATTATCATCTTTCACTAAGCCTGCATGTCTTTCCTTGGATGTATGCATGTAGCGGGAACTACGCAGACCTCGTCCCCTGAGACAGAAACTGCCATCGTTATGAGAGCAGAAGAAGGTGTCTGGGTGTCTCATTACCGTGTGACTCTCTGTCATTAATACCCGTTTGTGGAGAGGCAGAAGGTGAAGGCCGCGATCAATCAGATGAGATTTAACTTCACATATAAACAGGTCTGATGAATGGTTGCCGTTTAAAGTGGGGCGACAGACTTACCACAATTTGCACTAAGTGTCTGGGCAGAGTCTGTGCCTTTACTGCCAGATGGCTGCAGAATTCGATGCAGTATTTTATTTTTCATAGTTTTAAACCTGTGTAAGCATATGTGTTTGCTTAATATATCATACTAACATTTAAACCAATATCCTGCCTTTTCTAGTCTTTTCCATATATAAATCAAGACATGCTTGCTGAGTACTACAGGCTATGTACTGTAACCTTTAATAGCAACCGTTTAAGAGTCTTTGACACCATTATTCGAGGTGTTGCTTTAGCCTAGAGTATGGCTGCATTTTATGACTCCCCAGATTGGGTGCCAACACTTTAGCCAGTCAGCTAAAGGTTAAGGCCTCTAGAACATTTTAGAGAGTGACGTTTTTCAAGAAAGATCTTAAGTAGCTAATAGCAAATTGTACTTATGCTTTTTAGTGTATGTTTTATATTGCCACTGGTCTGTCTGTGACTGCCTGTCTGTGGTTATTGCAGATATTTATCCAATGAAAGATATTTAAAAGTATGTGCGACTAAACCTTGTAACTCCATCAGATTCTCTAACTTCCTGAAAAAAATAAATAAATAAACTCATTGGTTCAATTTTTTATGAAGTGCCACATTTTGAGATGCATTTGCTTTTTTAGATTTGATGTAAATAAGGTTATTTAATGAAAATGCTGGTAGTTTGAATAAGTACGGAATGTTCATTTGTATGATTTAAAACATTATATTTATAAAGGCTAGCTATTTATTTGAGGAATGGAGAAGATTTAGTTACTGTAGTCTAACATTTGTTGTCTAGTCATTGCCAGTTTTTTCCTAAATATCTTGTGTATAGCACTTAGTCTTTTATTAAATAAAACTTTGGCCTAATAGCTACAGTAAATTTGTATAAAACTTTGCAAGTTTATGAAAACCTAAATATATATTGTATTAAGGCTCCAGATGCTGCCATTGTACTTGCAGACAAAACACATAATGTGTGTTTTAGATGTGTATGTGTGTGTGTAGATAATAGATAAATAAAAATAGATTTTAAATTGTTTCAATACATTTTAATTTTATTAATTTTAATTAAATGTAATTACTGTTTTTCATGTATTACATTTTATTTTCATACACCTATTTATCAAAAAGATTATTTCGAATACAGTTCAAGTTAAAATGTTGGGTTAAAACTGTTTTGTTTTTGTTTTGTTTTTGTTTTTTTATTTATATTGTGGCAGTGGATGTATAGCAGGGTCACATTTCTATTTATATTATATGATTTCACATATTCAAAGCTTTTGTAAATTCACTTAAACCTGTAAACCTGCATTTTAAATGCCATTTGAAGATGATTTGTGAACTGTATCATGCATAGACATTTATTTACAGTGTCAGTGCTGTTTAATAAACTACAAACTGTATACATTCACTTAAACCTATAACCTGCAATTTTGCATTGTGTACAAAAATACCAGCTGGTGTATTATAAATGTGATTTGAAGATGATATTTATTACACATGTAATGGCTAGAACTCACAGTGTCAGTGCCATTCTGTAAACTGCATGTAGTGCACTCGGATGACTGAATTTTAGATTCCTGATTTGAAGTGACTGAACAATCAAGTCAAGGCAATGTTATGACTACTTTTTCCAACTTATAGACAGAATAAGTCACCCCTTCTATATTTGTATCTAATATAATTGAGATGCAAGGGCATTTTAGCCATTAACCTTCTAAAAAGGTTCTGTAGCAATCAAGAGTGAATTCAGTTTAGTGTTTAAAAGTTTGTGATGGATGTGGGGCATTTTTATTGTGTATTGATTTTTTTTCTAAAACAGTTCATAAAACATTAGAGGTGATAATAGACTTTGTGGATTTATTGGGAAACCTCATATATCCAAGATCCTTTTATAGTAGTTTGCCACTCAGTTTGTTGCATCTGGGTGTGTGTCTGTTACCTCAAAAAAGGACAAGAACAATCACCCTTTTTTTAAAGCTAGTAAAGATGTATTGTATTTAAAATTTGGCCTTATATTTGTATCATTTCTTACCATATTTTTCAGCAGCTTGAGCAAGCAAACATGCAAATCATCTTTTTTTATGTTTAAATGATTAGTTCACCCAAAAATTATTGCAAATTCATTCAAATTATTCATTATTCAAATTATTCATGCAGTTCCAATCCCCCTAGACCTTCGGAAAACAAATTAAGGTATTTTAGATAAAATCCGAGAACTCCCTCATCCTCCATAGATAGCAACAGTGTTACTGTACATATTTTTTTCAAATCTAGGGAAAGGAAGGGAAATTATTAAGTCAGCTACAAAATTGTTGTGGCCATTTCCACTAAGATAATGGTAAAATAATGACTAAAAGAATGGTACTTAAATACTTACAAAGTATATTTTCAATGAATAAAAGAAAATATGTAAAACAAGAAATGCAACAATTTCCTCAAACAAAAATCAACCAAGTTTAACAAAACAAAGCACTGGAGAGGATAAGGAAGATGGGACCTGGCAAATATATGTGGCAATATTCAATATCAAGATAATGAACATGCACAATACTGAAATTGTGGACACTTCAAAATACAGTGAATAATTATTTATTATTTAAACTTTTAATAAAGTTTTTTTAATAAGTGCTTGTTAGGAATATTTACGTTGTATTTAATTTAAGTGGTGTTCATAGCAGTGCCAAATACTTGGATATTTAATTGGTTAATTTAATAGTTTTCATAGCTTCATATTTTCATTAAATATTGTTTGAAAATTGTATTAAAAATATATATATTTTTTAGGGCTATTGCATGTTAACACTGCAAAAGGGAAACTCAATCAAACCTACAAAAACATTTATTAATCTTAGATTATGTTAATTTCTTAGTTAATCCCTAATAACTTGTTAAATTTGAAGTCATAATCTGATTAAAAATCATAATTATTAAATGGAGTTAATAAGTAATAATATTGAGTTTTATTTTTTTAACTAATATTAACATTGTAATTGTAATAAATGTGACTTTTTCTCACTGTTGATTTTAATCCCTCAACTAACATTTACCAGTAATACTTTATTGTAAAGCCTTACCTGCTGTACTTTATAATCCTTTTGCAATCTAATCGGTTGAAACATTTCTTTACTCTGAACATGTATATACAGTAAATAAATATATTAAGCACTTTTTTGTTATTATACCAGTCAAAGTAACCTTTCTTTGCAGATTAGGTCAATATCATAATAATACCGTATATACTGTTATAAAAGCTACAGCAATTCATCGCAAACAAGAAAATTTGATACCGTCAGAAGCCCACTAAACACTTACTAGGATCAAAATGTTGTTTGGTGTGTCCAGCTGTTCCTCTCACTCCATGTGTTCTGCCTTGTTAAATATCATTAGACGATTGACGCATACAACCCATCTGTTATTCTTTAATTGTGGAGAGAAGGGGTAATAATAGGTAGGTTTTGTAATCCAAAGTCAAGGTGAAGTGAAAATTTGGAATACAAGTGGGATTACGAGTGAACGTGTAAAATAAAAGAAGATTTCGGTGTTTATGTGGCTTGTGCTGTGATATTAATAAATTCTGTAGGGCGTTCAGTCATTTGGAAACAAACCACCTTAAACTGTTTTGAAGATTTCAGCACATACTAACCAATTTGTCTAGATTGAGTGGTTAAATAGTGAAGCAGCTTGTTTAGAAGTGGAAGAAGCACTGCAGTAATCCTCTAGCTCTCTCAGCATCTGGACCCCTGCAGTTCCTCAATTACTATGCCAGGGCTTTATTTCAGGCACGGAAACTGCAGGGGCTGCTGTTCTCTCAACATGGCTAAACAATCACAGTTTCTGCTAGGAAGCACAGAAAACGTGTTTATATTAAGATGAAGGAAATGCCAGTCAGCAGGAGGGGATTTTATGTTTCAATCTGATGCATTATTGCAATAATTTCTGTACATTTGTAGCCTCTCGTGTAGTTGTGGGAAAACGTTACTTTCTTTTTTAACACTGCACTTTCTTTTCGAATATCTATATTTTAAAATATTCACCAGGACACTCACTTTTAAACCAGTTTATGAAAGGAATGGTTCACTTACAGATCTTTATTTCTTTATTTTACCCACTTTTGGGAAGAAGCAGCACAGTATGCATAAGAGTGTGCTGAACACAACTTTTGAAGTTTGCACTTCACTCTACATTTTTACAATCTACATTTTTGCAAATATTCAAAAAACACATTTATACTATACATACAATTAATTGCAGTTGAATTTACAGTAAGTGTGTAATTAATCACATCAAAAGAGTATCATTAATAGCATTTAAAAAATTAATCTTTTGACAGCCCTACTTACACAAAAAAATGGCAGATTATTAAATGAGAAGTTTCACCATTTTTTTTTTATAATGCATTGACCTCAAAACATTTTTCCAATTGTACCTGACCGGTAGAGTAATTGTATGTGTAAGGGATAATCAACAGATTGTTGTGCATTAAAGGATTTTAAAGGAACCATGCGTAGGCAAAGAACCACTTGACGCGAAGTGCATCTAAAATACTTTAACAAGCTGTTATAGGCAAGTTAGGACTAGTATTTCTCTTTGCAGTGCAATGTTTGGCCAAATTTTCATCAGTTACGACACTTTATATCTCCCCAATTTTAATCAGTCACAGGCAGACAGAGAGAGAAAGAGCATGCAAAAGGGATCATGTGTATGTGTGTGTGTGTATATAATAGATCATAAAGGGCATATTTACTAGCTCATAGTAACATCTGTCATCTACCTCTTCACAAATATTTTTGAGTATATTTGTGAATATTTGTATATCTGCAAGCATATTTGCAATATTAGTTAATCCCACTGGCTCCCAGGTGAAGCAGGCGTTGGTGTCCTCAAGATTACACAGAGGAATTAAGGCTCCAGCAACTGAGTTACTATGGTTACTATTAATATTTTATTTTAAACAGCGATCAAAACTAATTGGAACTACCTGTGCATTAACATATTTCATTGCACACCATTCAGCCAATCAGAATCAACAATTTCAACAGACCACAGAATAAGTATATAAACGCCTTTTCAAAATTTCACCTGGTACAGCACAATTCCAATGCAACATGTGGCAGTAAAAGGACTTGAAGATGCAATATGGCTAAAATGTTTGGTTCAGAAAAAAATACATATGTTTGTCTTTGTTAAAATTATCAGTGAGATTTAACATATTAATGTAATAGCTTTTTTTTTTTTCAAAAGTAGCATTACATTTCTTAACTGGCACTTTTTATGGCGAGGGAGGCGAGACATCTATGCATACAATGGCAAGGAGGTGAGATGTGTGTGCAGTCAGTCAGTGTTCAGTCTGACACTGAAGTAGCAGTAGAATCCAAGACCGACCCTGCACACTGTAAAAAACTCCATCTTTTTCATTTGATGAACACATGTTGTTAACACTTATTTGATGTTTGATACATCCAAAAGTGTGTTTTCATTGAGCAGGTTTACAGTAAAGTACAGGTTCAGCTCATATATCTGACTGCTTGTATTTAATGACAAAATATGAATGTGAAGTGAACTGAAAATCAAGGGGTTCAGTGCATCGTCAATGCACCATCAAACTGAATTGAACCAAATTGATGACATGACAATAGTAATCAAACTGAACTGTGAAACCAGTGTAGGTTCACATCCCTTTATTAGCTTTTTAGCCCCACTTACTGGTCATTTTGAAACTGTTGTGCAGTGTACAAGACACAATGCAGAACGTACATTTTGGAGAAAAGTTGCCACATGCAGTGTGGGTTTTTTCCGTTGAGCCAGGGTTGGAAAAGGCCAAGGTCACGAACTGCGATTTGCTCAGTGCTCATCATTAGTCAGCGTTAAACTGTAATTGTAAGCTGCAGAGCCCTACGGGACTTTGACCCTGAAGTCAGGCAACTGTAGACTTTTATGTAAGGCATCACACAAATCTGCAATTGTTGTCATGGGATTAGTAAAGTGCCTATCTGTTTGTGTATCTCACATCTGTCATTGTTATTGTCGCATGCATATGATAATACCTACACAAACACCTGCCTCTGTTTTCTGCTGTTAATTAAATAATTAAAAGGTATTTACATGCACAAATATATTTACACAAGCAGTGGGTGTAGGTTGGAACAAATTTTATTCTCGAAATTGATTCTTATTTGTACTTAAAAACAT
Organism: Danio jaintianensis; assembly: GCA_903798115.1. NCBI lineage: Eukaryota > Metazoa > Chordata > Actinopteri > Cypriniformes > Danionidae > Danio > Danio jaintianensis. Next base: position 20,290,132 of record CAIGQV010019186.1, read on the forward strand.
TAAACTCCCCTATTCACAGTGTTTCCTTCTTGAATATTTTTAACCATCTCTTCATTATTTTGTCTTTTCGAAAGCATGTAAGAAAACACAACAAACTAGCAATTTGATCTGTCTTACAAATGAGAACCTTCTAAAGGACTTGTAACCACTTTAAAATTTGAAAAGAGGAAAAATTAGGAAAAAATAGACACATTAAACATCCGAGGATCACACGCTACCAGAATGTTATGTCATTCTGGATACAAACTGATGCCTGATTGCTAGGTGATGCATGATAAATTAAGATGTGTTTTAAAATCGGCTCAAAATACCAAACATGTCTGAATGGACAAAATAGAAGAAGATAAAAAAAGTTTGAGTCTGTGCCCATTGTAGATTATCTGTGAAATCGGTCAGCTCTGACTGCCCCAGCTGTCTGTTCCAAAGAGCAAAAAAGACTGGAAGCCAAATGAACCCACTGTCCGTTTAAGGCAAAACACTGCAGCTGAATAGGACAATAAAAAGCTAATAGTTATCATTAGACTTCCTCAATTCATTGATTGCAAGAATTGTTTTGTATTAAAAGGTTTAAATATGCAAATGATGCAATATGTAATCCAATATGCACTAATTTGCATAATAGCACATACATCTGAAGATTGGTATGCTTGAGCGGGTTAAAAAAAATTATTTTATTTTTTTTACATATTAATCAAATGCATTTACAATGGAGATTTTGAATATATAATTCAGAAAATACTTTAGATATGAATAAAACTGTAAGATTTGGTCTTTGTATGTGCTGCTAAGGTGGAGAGTGCATTTTGAGAAAAAAGCCTTTAAGAAATATGTATTGTAATTGAAATCTAGTGACAAATTAATAAGCTGCAATAAAAAAACACTTCAAAGTGTTTCATTATAATAAAAATCTGAAAAGCCTGCTGTGACTTGCTTAAACCTTCACCACCCTAGGACTGTATAAATCCTAGCTTATCAAATAATTTAAAAATGGCAAGCCCAGTGACCAAAACTGTGTGTATTGATACAAATCGTTTTTGCCCACTGTGATCTCCTGCCTGGTGAACCAAAAGTAGCTCAGGGTTGGTGTGCTAAGATAAAGCATTGTGCTTTGATACCATGAAGATTACCGTCTGATACAGCTTAAAGACTGAAAACTGTGAAAACTAGACTTTGTGAACCATTGTTCTGTTTTGGTGCAAATAAGTTTACCGTAACTTACATAGGTTAGTGTTGTATACTAATAATCAGTTTTGTCTAGAGTTGTTGTCATCAAAGGGTAAGCAATGCTTTCATCCCTTGACTTTTATCACACATCAGTTGACACAGAAATCTCAGGCATCCTGTTAACAGGCTCTCATGGGAGACTGTATAATACAGTGGAGGGCAATCGTGGTGATGATAGTAACAGTCTTTGACTTTCTCACTTTCTCTCTGTTGCATGCTAACTGTGCACTTTTTAGTTGTGAAGAGCACTAGTGTAAAGAGTTATTCTTCTTTCAAAATGTGCATTCTGTGTCAGAATGTCTGTCTTTATAACCCATCAACTGCCAGTTTACCCAATTGTTTTTCAGCACAATTGGGTTGGCTTTGTGGAAAGCACACCTTCCTTTATTTCAGTCATGAAGGCTGCCTCAACTGGTTCAATAAGTTAAATTGTTCTCTGATATCTACATAGTTGGTATATGGCATAGGTAAGTAACAAAAAAAATCCAGAAATTGTTTCATATGCTTATTTATTACTCAATAAAATACCCCTAGAATCAAAAGGTCCATATTGACCATATTTGGATCAGTCGTGAATATTAATCAGCTCTCACAGACAGACGCACACACACAGCATGATATACCTACATAGAGTAAGTGAGCTTAATATAAGCCCATCAGAGTAACGTTAATCTATTTTTGCATTCTGCCGAGCATGTGGCTCATTCAGTTGCACAGTAACGCAAAACAATCAGCGTCTCCTGTTTTCAAAATAAAAGTCCCACATGCATAATAAGTGAAACATACAATTAAATAAACTTAAAAATAACTAAGGGGGAAATGATCATTGTTGATTCACTGGGAAACGTTGTGGCTTATCAAACACAGCTTGAGGTGTCCGGATAAATGATCTTGTTTGCAACATTTCGATATGTGTTTTGGCTAGTGAGCTGATGACGCGGCTGTTCATCAGGTCCGGATGGTTAAAACCTGACCCAAAGTCACACAATAATCTGTTTTGTGTTCTGATTTACCTTTTGTACACCGGGGTTTTACACTCGTGTAATTTACATGAGAAAAACTGTGGTGTCTGAGGCTCACAATATGGCCATTTCCATATACTCATTCATTCATTCATTTTCTTTTCGGCTAAGTCCCTTTATTAATCTGGGGTCGCTACAGCGGGATGAACCGCCAACTTATCCAGCATATGTTTCACGCAGCGGATGCCCTTCCAGCTGCAACCCATCACTGGGAAACATTCATACACACTCATTCACACACATACACTACGGACAATTTTAGCTTACCCAATTCACCTATACCACATGTCTTTGGACTTGTGGGGGAAACCGGAGCACCCGGAGGAAACCCACGCGAACACGGGGAGAACATGCAAACTCCACACAGAAATGCCAACTGACCCAGCCGAGGCTCGAACCAGCGACCTTCTTGCTGTGAGGCGAACGTGCTACCCACTGCGCCACCGCGTCGCCATTTCCATATACTGGTCTCTTATTATTTGACTATGCCTAGGTATACCCAGATTTTTTTATAAGGCTGGGTTTGTGTTTATTAGTCCAGTCAACAATAACCATTCTTAATGTTGACAGGATTTGAAAATAACCTTTCATTGATTATTTTTAAAGTATATTTATGCAATAATATAGCATGTATATTTTAATACAACATGTCTTTTTAACTAATATCGAGCAATCATTTTAGCACAACTGAAATATTTATTTATATTATTTGTTGTTGTTGTTGAGGCATTATTTATTTATTGCTCTTTTGACATTTTGTTAGTTTGTGCTTTTGTGTATGACCATGTGCACTGACTATAACAAGCACTTGCTTTTTATGGGCAAATCACTTAGATTTTTATATACAATTTAACTAGAGCCCTTCTATATTTGAGCTCTGTTAACTGTAATTGTGGCGTAGTTGTTTTTTCAAATAATTTACTGTACAATAAACTGCACCAGAATTCTGCAGGGTTGATACATTTATAATTTGCATGAATTATTAAGTAAAGCCCCATCCATTATTTGCGCTGTAAAGATGTTTAAATTATTCTTTTATAGGTGGATGAACTGAACGCTACTGTATGAGCATATCTCTTGTGGGATTAAATCCTGGTTGTGCTGCATGCAAGATCAAGCATTCCCTGCATTGATAGCCCATCCATAATGGTACTGTCTTCAATTGTGACAAAAACTTTTCAGTCTGCCGGAAATAAGTTTCTTCATAAAGAATATTAAGAGAGAGAAGAGAAGCATTTTCTCAGCAGGAGGAAACCATCAGCACAGCAATAGCTTTAACACTGACAAGGAGCCAATGACACGCCAACAGTGTGTTTCACATGGTGAGAGGGTTGATGACAGCCTGTTACTGCTAGCATGGTTTACACAGAGACTGAAGTAAAGACACGCTTGAAAAGACAATTGTAGAGGTATGATGCTAAAGAGAGACTGTATAGACTAATTGATGGGTTGTGTGGTGATTGTTTGTTTTGTTGCTTGAAAATTAAGCCCTGTGGTGTAGAATAACGTTAGCTAAATGTCATTATTGTACAAACAGATGCTGCACTTGCTTTAAAGGACAGCTGGCATTGTGTGTTTCTGTTTTCAGCCACATAAGCACCCAGTCTATCTCTTGTTTATGTTAGGATAGTCCTTCTTCTGTCTCTGACACAGACACCCTGCTGGCTTCTAAACTTTGTTTTTTGTTGTTTGTTTCCAGAAAATATTTAGATATTTTAGTTCCTTGAAGACAACAACTTTTAGGTTACAATGTTGATTATCATTTAAGCTTTTTGTTTTACATTTAAATAGGTCTGGGGTTTTGTCACCCTTAAGTTACCTTAAAGGCCCTAAGAGAAAAATCTAAGAAAAAACTAGTGTGACATAATTTCAAGCAAGATCAGACAAAACTAATTTTATTTCAGGAGTTCAAAATAGCTTGCAAAGGCGAACTTACTGAAAATATTAAAATAATCAGGCTATTGCTGGTCCCTATTGATTTATCCATCAGGTGACAATTATAGAGACAAACAAATCTTCTGCAAGAAACCAGCCTTAGTCGGGGGAAGACCAGTTAGTTAAAGTACCTAAATGTGACCCTGGACCTCAAAACCAGTCACAAGTGTCAATGTTTCACCTGAAAGCTTAATAAATGTTATTTTCATTGATTTGTTAGGATAGGACAGTATTTGGTTGAGATACAACAATTTGATAATCTGAGCACTAATACAGGGAAATGTTCATGTTCATCAGATATAGTTTTACAGATCAAAAAAATCTGAGAAAAATGTCAAATAAACATATACTGTACATGTTATGAAATACATAGTTATGGTAGCAGTTATAACACGGTTATACTCATAAGGTCGCAGATTGATGGCTTTTAAGCGTATTTTTAGTGATGTGGCAGTTACTGTAGATACTATACAAACAACACCTCTTTAATGTTGGTGTGTCAGATTCGTTACAGTCCTTCTGTGCAGCATTTATAATTGCCTGCAGGACCACGGACAGCTCATACATCAGTAGCGTTTGCAGGATTGCTGGGTCTTTTCTGTAGCCGAGTGATCCTGAGTCTCACACATACACCTCGACAGCACATCAGAGACGAAAATCGCTTTTTATGCACAAATACCAGATTTGTCTCTCTTTGCCCCTGCTTTGCATTTAATTATATGTGATTGTAAGACATGTACAGAACCTGCTTGCATTGCTTTGCACAGCACCTTGCATGTTCAATAGTGCATTGCTAGTTTCTGTTTGGTTAAAAAAAGGGCCTAAATGTGATCATTTGCATGAGACTTGATTTGTAGCTACATAAAATGTTGTGTATACATAATTAGTGATATAAATTACAGGGGCAGGCATTTGGAGAAATATCAGACTTCCATCTGCTCTTTTGGACATCAAATAAGAAATAATGATATGGCGTGATACAGTACATATCTGTGTGAGAGAGGGAGATTTGGTTCATTAGTCACTCGTCCCTGGCACTCACCTTCAAAACAAATCAATTTGATTATGCAAAATGATGCCTATTAAGTGGCTCTTCAGAGAGAGAAAGTGTGTGTGTGTTTACTGTGGTCTGCATGTAAATGTTAAGACCTTCTTTTTCGACATCAAAGGCCGTGACACTCTACAGACACACCAACTGCCACCCACCAGGGCAGGAAATGACACGCAGGTACAAAAGAACAGGGTTGGAGACCAGGGTTGAGTAATTAGCCTGGACTAACAGATGATTGATGAGGGGAGCTACTTCAGTTTCATGCACTTACTCTTTTTCCATTTTCCTCTGAAAAAGAAAAGAAAAAAGCATTACAGGCATAGGCGCTGAACTGAAATAGGTCTGTCTGAGTGAGCTGGCAAGAGGCAGGAGAGTAGAAGAGCTCTCTTTAAATACTAGAGCCCTAAAGAACAGACATGCACTGGCTGCTTGACAGATAATTGTAATGTCTATTGCAGTCTACTTTCTCCGCTACTTCATTTCAACCATCCATCCAGTATAGGTGGTTGTTGCAAATGTCACCCTGCAATTTTTATTTTTTGTGTTTATTTATTTTGTATTCACTCTCAAGGTTTTATTGAGAATTAAACAACAGTTAGTGCCTGTCCTCGATTCTGATTGGTTGAGTTGAACGGCATTGGAACTTTTCATTTGTTTGCATTCAGACAAGCTATTAGTCTGTGTATTAATGTAAACTTCTACTGATTTATGACAGTAGACTAAGAGACTCATTAGAAGTGTGTTTATGATTAAAACGTATGGCTGTCTTTTGGAGGAGGGAGTTGTTAAAGCTTCCTTAAACAAGTAATGAGTCATTAAATTGTTCACTTAACCTTTTCACTTAAAACAGAGAATCATTCAGGATGAAAACATTACCTCAGTGTATGAACACAACTATTGACATTAAAGGAGCAAAAAGGTTTAAAGTCTTTGGGGAGTTATACACCAGTTAGTTCCTGGACTCAAATGTGATTGGTCAAGTGGACATTTTCACAGTTTTTCATTCTATCTTTCTCTCTGTGGGAGAGTTCCAGGATAACTGTTAATCTGCTACTTGGGTGTCTACTTAGCTGGGTGTCTACTCAGCTACTTAGCTGTCTACTTGGGAATAATTGAAACATTCACTCAACCATTTCATTCAAAATGTTTTATTATTTCTTTCAGGTAACTGTCCTTATGAATTGTTGACTCAACTTTGCTCTGAGGAATGTAGTTAAAACATTGCATATATCTTCTATGCCAAGTCTTAACCATGTCAAAAAAATAAATAAATAATCTTTTAAATGTACAAAATCCAAGAGCTGTTGATTAGAGCTGTTGGATTTACAACATGCTAATTTATCAACTTCTTCCAATTAACTGGAAGAATAGACTAAGATTTCTAGTACCCTAAACAGCTTGTATCTGATGTAAGTAAAGCACATTGATCATTGACACAGGAACATCAGAATTATATAACTACTAGAATTACCATAGCGGTCATTTTGACCATTTTCATATAAGACGTCATATTGTCATTTCTTATTTACATTCAAAGCTTCTATTGAGATGTTAAAATGAAGCATGCAATGTCTGTCGTCATATTTAATGAGTAAGTCATTGCCAAAAAATAATACAGCCTATAAATGTGTAGTTAGGCTACTAGACCGCCCATGAGGGTCCGCACCTCACTTTAATTTTCACTTTCATAAGCAGGGGAGAAGGCTTTTTTATGACACTCAATACGCTGTTTTGAGAGACATACTGTTTCTGAAGTGATGTTTTTGCTACCAGAAAGTTATGTTTATGCTAGCAGGAAGTTGTTAGGCAACAGAAATGCATGCGGCCATTTTGACCATTAAAATGAAATAAAAAATTGGGTAGAAATGCAAAGCTCTTTTGTGTTTTGTAATTTTAATGAAATAACAATGTTTAGAAAGAAATATACACATACTTAGGAAAAGTCGGGGTATTATAGATGTGTGGGTTTCATTTCAACAAATTAAAAATGTCTCTGTAGTTCTCTGTAGTCTCTGTAGTTCTAGTGTTAAGTTTAAAAATTGTCATCTCCATAGACATCAGCGAGTATTTTACTAAATACAAATGTTATGTTTTGCTAGCACTTTTGTATTTTATTTTATTCTGAAGCATAAAATTAACGTTATTTGCTTGAATGCACTAATAACTTGTAATTACTTACTCTGGCTCAGTGGCAGCCATCACCATAAAGCAGATTTGAATTTAGCAGCTGATCACGTGATGCACTAAATGCTCTAATCACATGGGTGTGTTCGGTGAGAACTGGAATTATGAGCAAATCCAGATATGCAGCAACGACATTGCCATATGACAGCCTACGGAAAACACTGCCCCTGCCCTCTGACCTGTGTTCTCTGTAGTGGAGCTCGGCCGCTGTTTCTGAGCAGAGGCCAGGTCAAAGGGTGAGGCGCCCCATAACGCCCACTGCTTTCACACAAACACCACACCGATGCTGGATCAAGCCTTTAACCCCTGTTTTATAAGCTCGTCTAGTTTACTCGGGTCAGTTTAGACAGAGTCCAGCTCAACCACATGGTGCCACTATAAAGAGTCTCAAGATCTCCAAATTTCAGACTTGCAGTGGGAAAATTCTGTAAACATATGTGATGAAGATGGTGCTTAATTAGTTCTAATGATGATTTTGCAAAGTAGAACTGTTTTTTAAGAAAACAGAAACATACAGAAAAGGGGACAGTACTGCATTTTGTAAGATTAATGATTCTTGCATCAACATGAAACTGCACAGCAAAGCAAAGACTGTTCATCTCAGTCATAGGGTCAGTCAAGGTCATATTTTCTCTGATCTATTCAGTTCTGTCCACTTGTATTAGGTCATGGGGAAGAGTTTTATATGCCTTAGGGTGTGAGGCTCTGCTGTATGTTAGAGGTCAGCTTGGAAGGTTTTAGAAAATGGGTTTTATCAAAGTTTGAGTGATTGGACAGATATTTTTGGGACAAATATTAGTGTGAACAAACAATTGTTGTACACAGTTCAACAACTAGATTAGCAACTAGACTTTTTGGCTGTTCCTTTACACAACAATGCTTTTATGGCCTGAACATTCAAACATTTGACAGTGGGCTTTTTTAATCGCACATTTTTAAAAACCTTAACCATTATTGTGTCTGTGTAAACTACAAAAACATGATTTTCTAAAGGCGGTGACTTCTAGTCTATGGTTTAATTGTACACCATCTGTTAAAAAAAAATCCAAAAATGCAAAGGAAAAACTTTTGTGTTTTTGTATTGTTGTCATGTAACATACCCCAACTTAGATATAATTTAAACCTATTTTTAAATTGTCTTTATTTATTTTATGTATTATTCATAAATGGTGTCTTTTTACAATATGTGGGAGAAAATAAAAGAAAGGCAGAATAAAAGCAAGAAAAGAAGGGGGGCATGAGAATTTGCAGGGAAATGGACTAAGTAATTGTGAAAAATAGAGAGTGGGAACCAGATTACATGGAGCAAGAGGGATAAAGCTAAAGGACGAGAGAGGGATTGGGAGAGAGAGAGCAGGCAGCTGATGTAGAAGTTCAGTGATCAAATACAGATGTCTCCAACCCCTTGTTTGAAGGGGTCAATAATGCAAATCTCCAGGCACAGTTGTTCTCTGAACAGCAGTTTTCCTCATGCCATATTTCTTTCTGATGATGGAAAATTAACGTTATTGGACAAAGTTAGAAGTATTTGGAGGACGATTTCAGATTAATGTCTTAACTCTGGCAGAGATATTTCTGTAGAGTTGGAGGGGGATAAAAATGAAGGAAATCTGAAGACAATTGAAACTTAAAAACAATATCAAATTGTTTTCATGTTTGAGAAAATTCTTTGACTAAAATCAATAAATAAAAATGTTGTTTTCTTTCTTTTGTCTTTTTACAGGTTTGTGCTGGTGTTTGGCTGCTTGGTTCTGTCTGTCTTCTCTACTATTCCAGATCACCAGGAAATGGCCTCTCGTAGTCTTCTGATTTTGGTAAGAGCTGGACTACAGTGTCAAAATGCAAATAAAACATTAAAACATTACTCGCAAAACATTAATCGCAAAACTTTTATAGATAGACTTTTTTTTTTTAAAGCATCGCTCTAACATCGTTAACTGTGCTAATTGACCTTTTGAAATGTCACAACAGTCATATCCAAACATATATAATCCAAATTGTTATTTAATGATCATTACATTTAAATTTGCATTAAATAAAATGTTTAGAAGATATTGTATATACATAGACAGCATGTTAATCACAAGTAGAGTGTCTAAAAGTTTTTTGGGGGTTTTTTTGTGTGAAAAAAGTCAAAATATGGCTATAACTTAATACTACTTAAAAGAATAAGTTGTTTTATTTGATCTTTTTTTATGATTCAAGACTTTATGCAGACAAACTGGTCAAATGAATTGGTTAGAAGAATAGTGGCAAAATATTAAAATGTTAAATTACAATTAATTCGTATTTTGAAACTGTACTGTAACCCTTAAAGTCTTCAATTTTCTTCTTGTTCTAAGTTAATTTTGCATATAAAACATTTTTTTCACTTATTTTTCCAATATACGTACATGTACATAATGTTTGATTTTTTTGTACATTTAAAGCATGACATTGACTTGGCATTGAAAATATATGCAATGTTTTTATTACATCTCTTAGGGCTCTTTTTTGGGGGATGGTGCCCATTTTAAATTACATTTGCAACACTCATTGAGATTGATTTGTGCTCCAGCAGGCAACATTTTTTATGTAGTGCTTTTCTCTGCTACCCACCAAATTCAGCTTCTATTTACCTCATGATGAGTCCCCACACACACCTGAATGCTAATTCGGCACCTCTATATTGATATCTTAAAGTTTCCTAATTTTGTTTAGAACAACAAATCTACAAAGTTTATATCCCTCCAAGGTCAAAAAACACATTCATTTTCTCATAATATACATAAGAGCATTGCTTCTTTCTCAGAATATCGTTAATGGTTCATCAATTCATTTTCATAAACCCCTTCTTTCTAAAAGCCTACTCTGCTCTGATTGGTCAGATGACCCAATCTGTTGTGATTGGTCTAAAATTGGAAACCAAACACCCATTGCCATATGTGAATTTCTTGACCAATAATTATGCTTTTGGTTTTACTCTGTCAATTCAAGGATGAATGTGAATCATCGTCCTTTGGATGTGAATCAAATGTTTTTACAACATGTCGACAACACAAACCAAACTCTTCCAAGCCATAGTTACAACTATGTTTGCAAACACAAAGGCTCAGGTTGTGCAAATCTGTTACAAAACTACATTGCGCAGGAAGACGGTAATTACTGCCTACTTGTACATTCTGTTTGGAGACAATAACTTTACTGTATCATATAATAGGGTGAAGAGTTTTGTTCCAGTTTTTTTTTTCTTTTTCTTTTTGAGTGGACTGACTGGAGACGTTTCAATGAAAAATCTATAAAAAATATGTTGTGTCCCCACTTTTTTAACTTAAAGATAATCATAAGATACATTTTAATACTCTTTTGACCACTGAAAAAGAAAATGACCCCAGCTCTCAGAAATCTGTTCGTGGATTACTCAATTACCTGAATTTGATTGTTGACAATTTGACATAATCCAGGATAGTTTCCTTCTTCAAAACTCATCCAGGAGATGTTGTCTTAGCAACAGGTTAGTAAGCTCAATCCTGCTTTGGAGCAGGCTTATTTCATATAAACCGGATTAGATTATATAATTTCAGGCAAAGGCAATACTGAAACATGTTCCAAGAAACTGCTGATATTTTCTTACAAGAGGATTTCATTGAATTGGAGAAAACAACAATAATGTAAAATAATTTTTCAAAATCTATAATAATTGTTCAAATTAATTTAAAACCGCTATGCTAATATGGACCTTTTAGGTACAAACAATCCCGGACGAGCCCCTTGTTATGTTCCTCCCCCTTTTTGTCTAGGGTTGGGGAATGGAAATAAAACTAAAATTTGTACTTTAGTTAAATAATAAACAAAATTGAGGAAATCACTTTAGTTCTCTGCCTCAAATATGAAACAACCACAAGATGAGTAAACTTAAATCTTTTATTTATTTATTTATTGTTCCTATAAAATCTGTGTGGAGTTTGCATGTTCTCCCCGTGTTGGCGTGGGTTTCCTCTGGGTGCTCCGGTTTCCCCCACAAGTCCAAAGACATGCGCCATAGGTGAATTGGGTAAGCTAAATTGTCCGCAGTGTATGTGTGTAAATGAGTGTGTATGGATGTTTCCAAGTGATGGGTTGCAGCTGGAAGGGCATCTGCTGCGTAAAACATATGCTGGATAAGTTGGCGGTTCATTCCGCTGTGGCGACCCCAGATTAATAAACATTAAGTTCTAACATTAAGTTATGATTGAATTGCCTCTTGTTACAGTTATGAAATAGTTTGATAACAAGCAGGAAATGTTCATGGGCCAATGACATGACCACATTGAAATGGTCTATACAGCATGTTTTTGGACTTGTGGGGGAAACTGGAGGAAACCCACGCGAACCCACGCAAACTTCACACAGAAATGCCAACTGACCCAGCCGAGGCTCGAACCAGCGACCTTCTTGCTGTGAGGCGACAGTGCTACCCACTGCGCCACCACGCCGCCCAAGAAATAATTCTATAAATCTAATTTAATCATCCACACGTACATTTGAAGGTTCACAGCTAATATGTGGCTGGCTTCATGCAGTGCAGTAAATCACAGGGCAGACTGCTTAATTTAAATTAATTTAAATAGTAAGCAAATTTAATGCTATCACGTAGATAATCCAGTCTACAGGTCAAATTAAACAAATTGCTAAATCTAATACTCTTGACACCTAAAAGTGTAAGTCTGTAAAATATACTACAAATTGTGAAAAGCTATTGCATATCGTTTAACAAACTGTTTCATCTACTTGCACTTTTATGTCATTTTGCTCACATGGCTGGAAATTGAATATTAATTAGATGACTTCTTTATGCGGTTGTCTTGCCACTAGACAATCAGTGTATTGCTGATAATGTTTTGGAGGATCTATCCTTCACAATAAACATAAGCACATGCGGCAATCTCGGATCAATTCATCCAGATATTTTAATCTGATTTACAAACTTATTTGAAGAACCGAATTAGCTCTATGCTGTTATCACAATTAAAAGATCCAGGATCTGTCAAATTACCACAGTGACATAAAAAGAATGGACACCCTGGTCACCATAAATTCAGAACCATATACTTTATATTACACACAAAATAAGCTGTTATAGTATATCTCAAAAAGCATAGTGAAGCATTGTTAATAGTACTGGACAACACAGGTCAGGTTAACCAAATAAGTCAAATCACAGTGGAAATGCAACCATTATTATTAAGCCTTATGTTGTTTGTTAGAATCTGAATTGTTAGGCTTTAATTCAGCTTGCTGGAATGTTGTCAATAGTTATTTGATTGCAAAGCCCTGACAATAGCCAGCCACAGGTGAGAGGCTGGAACACTGAATCAAAGGTTCGTGTTATTGTTTGTCTGCTTCTGCAAGCCTGCTGGTTTGTGTATTTGTAATGATGGCTATACAAATTGACCTGATTGGTTTATTGACTTATTGACCAGAAACAATGTGTATGATGTTCATGATCTGTAGTCAGTGGTCTGAAGCTAAAGCCTAATGGCAGCATAATGCAGCACATTGTATTCTGTCACAGCACTGCATCTATAATGCAATGCAAATACTGGATGTAAGTCAACATACTGTCTTCAAATTGACGTCTGTATGTGGAATCAGGAGATCCATACAAGCTGATATCTCCTTCTTCATGTGTGCATTAGGGAGTTTCCAAATGTTGTATTGTGAGCCTATGTTTGTATAGGCATTATAGTTTGGCAATAACAAGATCATGTCGAACACAGTAGCATACTCCATGTCATAGATTATCTCACACCTTTTTAAATTTAATTTATTAATATATTAATTTTAGTTTAATTAGTGGGGGGGGGGTTAGTTCGTTTGGTCATTTTACTTCAATTACCATTTAAATCGCATAATTCGGGAAATTTATTGAACACAGTGACCAAAATTACAATTATAATTTTTTATTTGGGCTGCACGGTGGCGCAGTGGGTAGCACGTTCGCCTCACAGCAAGAAGGTTGCTGGTTCGAGCCTTGGCTGGGTCAGTTGGCGTTTCTGTGTGGAGTTTGCATGTTCTCCCCGTGTTCGCGTGGGTTTCCTCCGGGTGCTCCGATTTCCCCCACAAGTCCAAAGACATGCGGTACAGGTGAATTCGGTAGGCTAAATTGGCGGTTGTGTATGTGTGTAAATGAGAGTGTATAGATGTTTTACAGTGATGGGTTGCAGCTGGAAGGGCATCCGCTGCGTAAAACATATGCTGGATAAGTTGGCGGTTCATTCCGCTGTGGCGACCCCAGAGTAATAAAGGGACTAAGCCGAAAAGTTGCACTGTAGAAGCTCTGTCACGAAAACAAATTCCTCGTATGTGTGAACATACCTGGCAATAAAGCTCTTTCTGATTCTGATTCTGATTCTGAAAAGAAATTAAATGAATGAATGAATTTATTAATAATATTCTTTTAAAAACTTTATTACTTTATTAGTAATAAACTTTATTAATCAGGGGTCGCCACAGTGGAATGAACCGCCAACACTGGGAGAACATGCAAACTCCACACAGAAATCCCAACTGACCCAGCCGGGAATCGAACCAGCGAAATCTGCGAATCAGCGAATACCCACTGCGCCACCGTGCTGCCCCCTTTATTAATAATAATGTTTTATTATTTTCTTCTTCTTCTTCTTCTTCTTCTTCTTTTTCTGACCATTATTACCATTATTAAAATTAATAATTAATTTTGTAAATAATATGATGGTGGTAGAGGCAATACAGGCAAAATATTTTAATTATTGTTATTTAGTTTTCATTTTCACAGACAACCATAGAATATACATGTACATCCACAAAACCAATTATGTTTTTGTATTTTTAGGAGTTTGTGATGATCGTTGTGTTTGGGCTAGAGTACATCATTCGCATCTGGTCTGCTGGTTGTTGTTGCCGGTACAGAGGATGGCAGGGACGACTTCGCTTTGCAAGGAAGCCATTCTGTGTCATAGGTGAGTACTCATTGTACAACTATCCCACAATGAAATGAGAACATTTTACTTTTAAGGCCTTTACTGTTTAAGGTCAGAGTTTTGGGACTTACCTAAATGAGATTATAAGGTCATATTTGTATTAGGAAATGTTGTTCATTGTTATTTTGCCCATTCAAGCATGTTTTCTGTAGACAGTATTTAAAACAAGAATATTGTTTTTCACAGCGCATGCCCTTGCAGCTGCATCCCAGTACTGGGAAACATCCATATACACTCATCCACACACATACACTACCGCCAATTTAGTTCATTTAGATCACCTGTACCGCATGTCTTTGGACTTGTGGGGGAAAACGGAGCACCCGAAGGAAACCCACACAAACATGGGGAGAACATGCAACCTTCACACAGAAACGGCAACTGACCCAGCCGGGGCTCGAACCAGCGACCTTCTTGCTGTGAGGTGACAGTGCTAACCACTAAGCCACTGTGTCGCCCTTCATTATTATTATTATTATTATTATTATTATTATTATTATTATTATTATTATTATTATTATTATTATTATT
>CAIGQV010019186.1:20335166-20349449 GCA_903798115.1 Danio jaintianensis
GTTAGTTAGTTAGTTAGTTAGTTAGTTAGTTAGTTAGTTAGTTAGTTGAGCACCAAAATGTGACACTGGAAACAGGAATGATGCCTGCTGTAAATTAAGAACAGTAATGTCACATGAATAAATGCTTTTTAAAATAAATTGAATTAGAAAACAGTACATTTTTGAAAGTTAATGAACACATATGTACACCAACACGTGAAGTGCACTGAAGCATGCAAATGGACTGTATGAAAGCATTTTCTTGTCAATGACCCTAGAGAACAAATCCTTATTTAGTCTTTTTTGCCACAGGAAATAATCCACGAGTGCAAAATAAAGCATGCACACTAATCACTAGAGCTTCCTTCTCTACATATCAATTACAACTAATCGCAGTGCAGTTGGAGCAGGGGTCAAACCCCATACACAGTCAATCAAAACTCATTGCAGCATTCATTATAAATCAACACTTTCATCCATTACACATTTTACAGAACAGAACACCAACGAGCATTTCTAAAACTTACAGCCCAATTATCAGAGGTTAATAGTGGCACCAATCAAGATTTAGATCCATTGAGATCATTTATCTTGCACAAAAATAGTCTGAATACATTGTTTGGTATTTGAACTGAAACATTTACTATGTGTTCATAACGGTTAGTGTCCATGTTCATGACCTCTATATCATATTCATACTGCTATGTCTTAGTCACATTAATGCCATTATGTCACATGTTCGGATGGCCCTGAAGCAGTGGTTCTCCTTGGTCACATATGGGTCACTGGGTGGTGGGCCCTGAGGTTCTGCCAGAGAATATAATGTGGAACGTTTAAGAAGTTATATATTACTATCGCATACATCATGGCTACATATATTTTAAATTCAAAATACGACCTACATTTGAATGTAGTTGGACAGTGTGCCTACAGCCAAGGGGGGTATTCTTTATATATGTGACAGCAAATGCAACATATTTATTTTTTTTCTGACCAATGTAATTGAATCTTTTAAAGGTTTTTTTTTATCTTTTTTTACAGTCACAGAAACAAATAATTTTTTTAAATGACACAAAATGGGTATTTGTTGTAGAATTTGTTCAGTCCAAGAAGTTTACTTACCTATGACAGGTCTGCTTCCTAAAATGTGAAAAGGGTGTTAATGATCAATTAGCAAACAATCCTCAAATGATGTATTGATGCCTCTACTGAGATTGTGAAGTGTGCAGTAAGTGGTCATTTTTTTATCCACAAGACTATGGGAGCAGCTTAAAACGTTACAAAAAGTAGACAATTGTGTGTCAAGTTAACCTTTCTCAACCATTATGTCTTTATAAGCATCTTCTGTTCACTAATTTTTTTGTGTGTGCATGCATGTGTGTATCTGTGTGTGTTTTCATCATATTTCTACAATGAAGCCTGGTAGTATCTAATTATCAATGTCTTTAAAGAGGGGAGACCAGTGCCACCATGTGACCAAAACAGAACATCACAGTTGCTGACGTTCTTAAAGGAACAGCAGTCAGCTGTGAATTCCTCTTTTAAAACGCAAGATACAAACTAAATTTAAATCTTGAATCTGCTCATATTCTGATTTTACCAAGAGGCATTGGAAACTGTAAAACAAATACTGTAAAAAATATTGCTGCCGTAGTTTTTTTTAGTTGAATCAAATTAACTTTTCTAGTCATCTCAACTTAAATCAATTAAACTAACTAAAAATGTTTACAAATAAAATATTATTATTTTTATATTTTAAAATATAAAAATAGTTTTAAATTATTAAAATATGTTAAAGCAACATACAAATATTTGTTGTCTTGACTTTTCGTCATTAGATTTTTACAGTGTGGGCAAGATTTACATTGTAGTATGTTGATATCACTGGCTTTTTGTGTGTGTTTGTGTGTCCAAAATTGGTATTAGATTTGTTTGGGACCAGATTTAAATTGTGTAGGTTAATATCATTTTTATGTTTTGTGTATGCATGGGGGGTGATATTACCATTTTGTGCATTAAAGTGGCATTATAATTGTTTGTGGCAATATTTACATTGCAGTAGGTTGATATTATTTCCATTTGCATTTTTTTGTGTGTGTCTTAATAGATCTGTTTTGAGCAAGATTTACATTTTAGTAGGTTGATATTATTGCCTTTTTTTGTTCGGAGATGCTATAGATTTAATCAATTCTCTGTATGATTATTTAATATAAGCCTTAATTGCTTTTATATTTCATTCCTTGTCTCATTCTGCTAATGTCTCACTTTCAGGGTTGATCAGATTCTGGGTAGGGGCCAGATGCCTGTGGATAAAAAGGTCAGAGAAAAGCTGTTATCTGACGGAGACATTCTGGAAGATGTGAGCATGCTGGGAAGGGTGTGCAAGGTAGAAAGACAGGTGAGTAAAGAGACTTTGTATTAAACAATGCATTAAATAATTATATTATCATTTGTAACTCTGAATTAATCCATCTCATATTTTATTATATTTTCATCATCAGGGTTTTTCACAGTGTACTTAACCCCAGGTTTAATTGTGTTTTAGTAATTTATTTAAACTTTGGTAAAGCAACGTTTCACACAGTTTAGAAGTGTGGTTAGCATTACTTACTACATGGGGTTATGAAGTAGTGCTTTTGAGCTGTTAACTCTGCATTGTGGTGATAAAAGTACATTGCACGGTTAAAGGCCTGATAGGTCATTTGTTTCAAAAACAGTTTTTGTTATGCTGGTTGAAAGTCTCTTCAGATCTCAATATCACTCATAAAGTTAAGTGGTCTAAATTTATTAGTGTTTTTATATCGTGCGGAAGGTGTGGGACAAAAAAACTGCTTACTGTTTATTGTGGCCAAAAGTTTTGAGAATGACATAAATATTGGAAATTGGAAAAGTTGCTGCTTAAGTTTTTATAATAGCAATTTGCATATACTCCAGAATGTTATGAAGAGTGATCAGATGAATTGCATAGTCCTTCTTTGCCATGAAAATTAACTTAATCCTGAAAAAAAACGTTCCACTGCATTTCATTACTGTCATTAAAGGACCTGCTGAGATCATTTCAGTAATCGTCTCGTTAACTCAGGTGAGAATGTTGATGAGCACAAGGCTGGAGATCATTATGTCAGGCTGACTGGGTTAGAATGACAGACTTGACATGTTAAAAGGAGGGTGATGCTTGAAATCATTGTTCTTCCATTGTTAACCATGGTGACCTGCAAAGAAACATTGCGTTGCATAAAAATGGCTTCACAGGCAAGGATATTGTGGCTACTAAGATTGCACCTAAATCAACAATTTATAGGATCATCAAGAACTTCAAGGAAAGAGGTTCAATTCTTGTTAAGAAGGCTTCAGAGCGTCCAAGAACGTCCAGCAAGTGCCAGGATCGTCTCCTAAAGAGGATTCAGCTGCGGGATCGTAGTGCCACCAGTGCAGAGCTTGCTCAGGAATGGCAGCAGGCAGGTATGAGCGCATCTGCACGCACAGTGTGGCGAAGACTTTTGGAAGATGCCCTGGTGTCAAGAAGGGCAGCAAAGAAGCCACTTCTCTCCAAAAAAAAAAACATCAGGGACAGATTGATCTTCTGCAAAAAGTATGGCGAATGGACTGCTGAGGACTGGGCCAAAGTCATATTCTCCGATGAAGCCCCTTTCCGATTGTTTGGGGCATCTGGAAAAAGGCTTGTCCAGAGAAGAAAAGGTGAGCGCTACCATCAGTCCTGTGCCATGCCAACAGTAAAGCATCCTGAGACCATTCATGTGTGGGGTTGCTTCTCATCCAAGGGAGTGGGCTCACTCACAATTTTGCCCAAAAACACAGCCATGAATAAAGAGAGGTACCAAAACACCCTCCAACAGCAACTTCTTCCAACAATCCAACAACAGTTTGGTGAAGAACAATGAGAATTTTCCAGCACGATGGAGCACCGTGCCATAAGGCAAAAGTGATATCTAAGTGGCTCGGGGACAAAAACGTTGAAATTTTGGGTCCATGGCCTGGAAACTCCCCAGATCTTAATCCCATTGAGAACCACTAATTCTGACAAACTCCAAGAAGTGATTATGAAAGAATGGGTTGCTATCAGTCAGGATTTGGCCCAGAAGTTGATTGAGAGCATTCCCAGTCGAATTGCAGAGGTCCTGAAAAAGAAGGGCCAACACTACACACACTGACTCTTTGCATAAATGTCATGTAATTGTCGATAAAAGCCTTTGAAACGTATGAAGTGCTTGTAATTATATTTCAGTACATCACAGAAACAACTGAAACAAAGATCTAAAAGCAGTTTAGGAGCAAATTTGTGAAAACTAATATTTGTGTCATTCTCAAAACTTTTGGCCATGACTGTACATGTCATCAGAACATTCCCATTATGCAGACTAACTTATTATTATATTACTAATGTAATACTATGCACTATTTGTACAGTGATGTTTTCCTACTGGTGATGAATGAGACATGAGGTATCGCCTAAGCTACCTTTAAAGGTGACATCGCTGCCCATTTTAAACAAGATGATATGATTCTTTAGGGTCTTAATAAAAAGTTTATACCTTCAATGAGCTGCTGCTACCTTGACCCTCTCTGAGACTGCAGGAGCGCAGCACACACAGTGCTTAACCAAGTCTTGAGTTTCTGCTTACTTTTGTCTGTATGACTGACATGGAATATTTGAAGCTGTTTCCACATAATGATGACAAAATGTAAGATCACGATAGGCCATCTCCTGCTCTTATAATGTATATTTTATCATTGCTTGACATTGGAGCCTGCCATTATCATTGTAAAATGTATGCAAACAAACATGTACACATAAGAAAAGTGACATTGGTATATTTAACAAATGCTCAACTGGTCAATGTGAACACCACAGCACCACACTGACAAACACAGCTCTGCATATGAAGGATGATAATCTGATTCTAAACATGAGTGAATTGAAGCTGGTGTTTGATAACAATAACCAAATGAAACAATCACAAATTATATCTAAAAAAAGTACTTGCATCTTTCAGACAAATTGTAGTTACATCATCTACAAATTTATTTATTTTTTTTGACTGTAAATATAATCGTAAAGTGTAAAAGGTAAATTTTTCTTTAAAAATGCTAAGAAAGTAAAAGTGAAGGGATTCAATTTTACTTGTACTCAAGTAAGTACAAATCTCCAAAAATAAAACTTTAAGTACAGTAATCAAGTAAAATTACTTTACACCACTGCCTTGGTGTATGTGACTTTTTTATATCAAACGAACACAATAGTTAAAAATTGTATTCTGGCTCTTCCATGTTGTATGTGTTAAGTAGTGTCCATTTTTTGAAGCTTCAAAAAATTCATCGTAAAACTAACCCATACATCATCAGTCGGATAACGCATGTCTTAAGAAGGGGATAGATCTGTTTTGTTAACAAAAATATTTTTTAATTTTTAATCGACAAACTCAAATCCCTGACTTGCGCATTCAAATGTGCGTTCTTCTAGACAACTTCTTGGTACTTCTGTTGTAAACAAACTGTGTGGTAAGTGATTCCCATGATAAGCATCAACGCTATGAAGTAGCCACTTCATAAGACATGCTTAATCACCTGGCAGCATATGGGTTAGTCTGAAGGCAGATTTATGTGTTTTTGGAAACTTAAAAGAGGGACACTACCCAACACCATTATACAGCATGGAGGAGCCAGGATAAAATTTAAAACTACTCTGTGTTCGTCTGACAGAAGAAAGTCTTAAATACCAAGGATGGCATGAGGGTAAGTAAATTATGAGGTTATTTTCAAAACTATTTCTTTAAAGACTCATGCAACACTGAGCCAAATAATATGTCTGTGTTCTTCTCTATAGGTACAATCTATTGAGTCTAAGCTGGACTCTTTGCTGGATATCTACCGGCAGGTTCTACAGAAGGGTTCTTCCACAGCCCTCTCTTTTTCCCCTCTTCCTCCTTTTGGTTTGGAGGAGACTTCAGATTATCAGAGCACCATCCTTAGTAAGGATCTCTCTTGTGTGTCGCAGGTCAGCCAGTCCATCTGTGGCAATCACCCTAGGGCCCTCCAACTAATATTAGCCCCCAATGAACTCATGAACCTCAACCAGAACAACTCCACAACATCTTCCCCAGGACTCAACCCCCCCTCCGCCTCCCCTTTCAACCCGTCGACCTTCCAGGTTCCTTCAACCCCATCACTGGAGCGTCCATCTGCACAAGGCAGTCCATCTCAGATCCTAAGCGCCAACAGTTTTCACTCCTCTATAGGCCACTTTCCATGTGTGGGCCAACCACCTCCACCTCTCCCATCCACAACTTCTTCAAAATTTCAACTTTCCACTGTTCCTTTACATGCAGGCCATGCCCACAGTATGGGACCCACTAGGTCTGATCCCGCAGACTATGCCAAGTCTTGCTTCAGAGGAGTTGGGATAGACCTTGGCGTCAACTCTAGTATGATCTGCAAACTTCAGCAGAAAAACAGACTCAGTGCTAAAGAGGACAGTTCCTGGAGAAGACATATAAGCCTGGATTCAGAGGTGGAGATGGACCCCCTTGCTCCAGTCTCGCCTCTTGCCCCAGTTCAGGGCCAGTGCGGTGGGGACAGAGGACTGGGGAAGTCCCTATCTGTGCAAGATCTCATTCAACCCACTTTGGAGGGTCTGGGTGTGGACACGCATTCTAGTCAGGCTAGTTTCTCCACCAGCGTCAGCAGCAGCCAGGACTCTTCAGCTGGTGGTATTGAGATAGGCGCAGGGGGCTGGGGAGAAGCTGATCTCTTCATCAGCGATAGAGACTTGGAGACCTCAACAAAGACACATACTCAAGGGTTTGACTTTCTCTCCCAGGTCCCCATTGATGCGTCCTACTCTTCCGAGCTTCTTAGGACAAGCACAACGGCTGGTGCTAGTCACAGCCGAGCAAGTGGACAAACATCCAATACAGGCAGCAGTGAGACTATTAACATGCCACATGTTCGGCTAAAATAACACTCTCTTAACGAGTTGCACACTCTTAGAATCTGCCTCTGATTAAATGAATCTTTGATATGAAAGCTTATTTTATTTTGGAGTTTTTTGTATTTTTATGAGGGCAAAGTCAATTTGAAAAGATCATTTTTTATACATGTTACTTTGATTTATTTAAAAGAAACTGTTTGAATTACAGTTTCGGTTTCGATTTCATATTGGTCAGCATACATATCATTGCATGCATTGTTCTTTTTCAAATGTACTGTAAAATTAAAGAAAAAAAAAATCTAATAGAATGTGGTAGATTCATATACTGCTGAAATGATCCAATTCAGAGATGGCATGAACTATTCACTGGGCTGCATGAACACTGCATGTCTTGAGATACATTACTCCAATGTCATTACAAAAAGCCTTGTCAACCTGAAATTCACAACTGGATTGAAAAAAGTAGACAAGAAGAAAGTAGACATATTTTGCACTTTCTGAATCGAATCATGATGTATTAAAAGGTTACTTACCTTATGTAAAAAAAAAAAAGTGCCAGACAATGAAGGAAACCGATGCTGCTGAAAATTGTACAGTTTTGATAAAGCAGATTAAATGAGAGAGGAGCACCGCATAGTTTCTGTACTACATCACTTGCTGTATTTTTTTAATTATTTGTCTTGTTTTAGTTCTGATCACATAATTTCAGCTCTTAGAATCTTACCGTTTAGATTTGTGATTATACATTATTAATTAACAACAATAAAAACACAATTATTAATTTTGTGTGTGTGATTTATTACAATTATTAACAATTATTTTATTGTTAATAATATTTGATTATTCATTCATTCATTTTCCTTCGGCTTAGTCTCTATTTCAGAGGTCGCCACAGCAGAATGAACCACCAACTATTCCGGCATATGTTTTACACAGCGGATGCCCTTCCAGCCGCAACCAAGTATTGGGAAACACCCATGCACTCTCACATTCACACACACGCTCATACACAAAGGGCCAATTTAGTTTATTCAATTCACCTATAGCGCATGTCTTTGGACTGTGGGGGAAACCAGAGCACCTGGAGGAAACCCATGCCAACACGGTGAAAAAACATGCGAACTCCTCACAGAAATGCCAGCTGGCCCAGCCAGGACTCGAACCAGTGACCTTCTTGCTGTGAGGCGACAGTGCTAACCACTGAGCCGCCATATATGATTATAATTGCTAATAATTATTATGTTATTATTATTGGTTGAGTTTAATAGTCTTTACCAATTTATGTGCACAGGCAGTAATGGATGTATGTATTAACGGAAGGATTTATAGTTTTAGTGATGGATTTTTTTTCAGTGATGAAAATATCTGACCTAAACACAAGCACCTACATTCATCAAATATGACTGAAAATGTTGTTATATTATTTCCCTCTTTATAAGTAATTTATAAGTTGACATCAGAGTTCAAATGTATTTTATTGTTGCTTATGATCAGATATACATTAGATAAGAGAGAATAATATTCTCTTTAAAGTACATGAGTGCAAGTGCAAACAAGAACGCTCATGCTTGTTTAGTGCGCTGTCGGGGTAGACAGTAAAGTGCGCTAGCTACTTTAGCTTCATGCTAACAGAAAAAAAGACACTGAGTGCAGCTATAAAGCTACATCACGACACATCAAAACAAAACGAACTAACATAAAATCTCAAACCTAGCAGACTAGAAGCTGGAACAGTACTATAGCTAGCAAGGTCACACAAGCAATGTTAGCAGTAGGGTTTAGGGATGGCACACAAGCTGGGAATACAGAAAAACAATGCTAATTCCACACTCCCACTAGAGGCAGATCTGCTTAAAGTGCTTATAACATTTTAACAACATAACAAATAGCACAACGAAGACTTTAAATTCAAAAAGAACATACGATTAAACATTATTATCACTATCATAATCATTGTCAAGCAGGTGCGAGTTTTATTTTTCCTTCTTCTGCTTTTGCGATGCATTGTGATAATTAACCAAGCTTTATTTATGGAGTTGAAAAGAGGAGGGATGGTGTGGCTGACCCAAGTGTTTGCAGCCCAGCACAACATTCATTTGTTCTTCTGGGCCTTTTGGGCAGATTTAGTGACCTTGCCAGAGGTCAAGGTCTTCTTCTCAACCCCTTTGATGACACCCACTGCGACGGTCTGGCGCATGTCACGCACTGCAAAACGACCTGGGAAATGAAGAACATCAGAAAAAAAAACAGCTTAGTTGATTTTATTAGTCAAAGAGAAAAAACTTTGTTGGAAAATCAAATTACATACTGCCGTAACAATGTGTTTACCATATTAATGTATTTTGTAAAAACACTGCAACACCATGAATTATTGAAAAATACTTTTAAAATAGCATTTTGTATACTGGTTACATCAAATGCTGTATCTCTTAATATTGTTAATAATGTAGACCTGAACTGACATCCCACATGAAAAATAGTGTAGTAATTTATAGTAAATACTACTATGTGTTTGAACCATACTAAAGTATACTTGAATGAATCTGTTGTGGTAAAGTTGCTGTGGTAATCCAAAAACTATAGTAATATAAAAAAAATACCCAATATTGATCTATAGAAAATGTTATACTACAATACTCCACAGTTTAATAAAAAATAATCTATTATACAGTATTTATTATAGTTATCAGTTCACTATAGATAATACTGCAGTATGCTGTAGCATTCATGTGTTGTAAATACTGTAATATATACAGTACAATACACTTTACTATAGTCTGGTTCAAAACACTATAGTATTTAGGGCTGCACAATATATCATTTCAGCATCGATATGCTGAAATGTGCGTATCTGCAATAGTCTGCAGGATTTGCAATGTTGAATTGGGATTATAGTTGAGCTGGAACCACAGTTTACAGTGAGATTTGGGAAGTCATTGCAAAATTTAATCATTAAAAAATTACCAAAAAGTTTGTCATCTGCATGTGTTTTTAGGGCCTGTAATTCTGTGAGAACTTCAAACCAGGTTAAAGCATTCAGGCACAAGAAATTTACAATGTTTCTAGCTTCAAGAAGGATTGTATTTATGTATATGTACAATGAAGACTATACAGTACAGTGTTATTTTACATTTGATTATTCAATTTGTGTACCCCAATACTGAAAGACTCCCCAGAAATCCATAAAGCACTGTTTCTTTCATTTGTAACTTTGCTCTACAGTATTTATATATGCTTGTGATTATATTATTATATTTTATCCAGATGCACTGCTAAGTCTAAAATTATAAATTCTTTCCAAATAGAGCTATTCAACTTATACTCAATACTCAATATCGCAATGTGTATGGCAGAAAAATTAAATATTACGTCAGGGTTTTTTTTCCAATATCGTGAAGTTGTAATAGTACATAACTTGCAGCGTGTTTGTGCTTTCAGCATCACCTCAGCATAAACTGTCCTAAAGCATGCGTCAGCTCTGTTCAAAACTTCACATCATGCGCTTTTCTGTAATAAAGTGTGTGATAATAAACACACAAGAGGAATACATAGCTTTAAACTTAAATGAAGATGACACTTACCAAGAGGAGGATACTCAGAGAAACTCTCCACACACATGGGTTTGCCTGGTATCATGTCTACAATAGCAGCTTCCCCAGACTTCAGGGACTTGGGATTGTCTTCCAGCTTCTTCCCAGAGCGACGGTCAATCTTCTCCTTTAACTCAGCAAACTTGCAGGCAATGTGAGCAGTGTGGCAGTCCAGCACAGGGGCATAACCAGCACTGATCTGACCCGGATGGTTCAGAATAATCACCTGACCAGAGCAGAGAGTGGGTAAGTGTGCACTTTGTAATGACAACAAATTGTGAAAAAAGGTACATTTAAAAACATCAGCATCTGTTAGACTATTACAAGCATATTCAGCTAATGTAAATATCAGATCATGATAAGTGTTAGGAGCCGTTCACACACAATGCATTTTTTAATTTTTTGTGCACTAATTTTCTATTTTTTTTAAATGTAAATACACTGTTGACGGACATGTGCGACCATTACGCATGTGTCTCATGTCTTTTAAAGTGCCGCACAGTCAACTTTTACAGCTGCGTTGCATATCACTGTCAGTTCCAAAGCAGTAGACCAATCAGAAGAACTTGGAAGTGGGAGAATTATTTGCAAGTTTTTGTTTATATTCATTCAGTGGCTGTGTCAGGATACCCTTGTGCATTATGGTGCACTTTTTTCAAACCATTCTGAAGCGTTGTGTCTCATACTTTTAGAAGCAAAGATGCATTCAGTGTGAATTAGGGGCCGATCACACTGAACAAGTTTTTCTGTTCTGAGAACACGAGGCGTACCAAACTACCTTTTTTTGTTAACGAAAAAAAACAAGTGCTTTTTATTGTGTGCTTATTATTGTGCGTGAGCCTTGCTGTTAATATTTAATGTAATATTTAATAATATTGTGATATTTATAATTTGTGAAGTCATACTGCTTCGGATAACTAGAAACAGTGACCACTAGTCTCTCCTCCATCTTTAGTCTCCATAGTCGTCTTAACAACACAAACACTGCTGTCACCTCAACGGAAACCCTGCCTCTGCTTTCATTTGATTTGAGAATGCAAAAGACGCAACTGACATAGCTTGCTTTTTCTGCTTAAAGTTCAACTTTGCAACAGCCAAAATGGCCGTTAGTAAACCATTCAAAAAAGGTGCCTCTCAACGCAAAAAGCACATTTGGTGTGATCAAAGCCTTAGCCCTTACAAGGTTACCTGAGCAGTGAAACTCGCTGCCTCTTGTGGAGGATCATTCTTGCTGTCACCAGCAACATTTCCACGTCTAATATCTTTGACCGAGACATTCTTCACATTAAATCCCACATTATCGCCCGGAAGAGCTTCAGTAAGAGCCTCGTGGTGCATCTCAACAGATTTCACCTCAGTGGTTACATTCACAGGGGCAAATGTCACAACCAGACCAGGTTTCAGAATGCCTGTCTCAACACGTCCCACAGGCACTGTACCAATTCCTAAACAGTGACAGAAAAAGCACAAAGTTAGGAATTATCTGGGTATATCTGTAATCCCTTAATATATTATTTTGAGATCAGCATGCATGTGAAGGTGAAGTATATAATGCTTTTTTATATTCCATCATAATTTGCATAGATACCTTAAAAATAATTATTACTATGGTCACATGTCTAAACAAAACATTAATTGCTACTCAGTCTCTTACTGTACCTCCAATCTTGTAGACGTCCTGCAAAGGTAGTCGGAGGGGTTTGTCAGTGGGGCGGGTTGGAGGCTGAATGGCATCTAGAGCCTCCAACAGAGTTGTCCCAGAGGCACTTCCATCCTTTCGGGTGATCTTCCAGCCCTTGAACCATGTCATCTAGAGACATATTATCATAGCTGGTTAATGTAACAGATTGGAAGGTTTTGAACATCTAGAACATCTTAGGACTCATATATTTAACCTTTCAAAAGTTTGGGGTCAGTTAATTCCTTTTTCTGAGACATTTTTTTTATTATTATTTAGCAAAGACGCATTAAAACATTAAAAGTAAAAACATTTATAATGGTTAAACAGAAATCTTTTTCTTGAAGCTCTTTTGAATGTTCTATTCACCTTAGCTCTACTATGGATTTCAAAAGATACAAGTTTATAACATATATACTGAGTACTGAAAAAATACATCACAATTTCCTCAAAAATATTAAATAGCATATGTGTTTTTTTAATTGGTATTAATAAGCAATGTTTACCAAATTGTTCTAGGATATAAAAATGATTTCTGAAAAATCATGCTGAGTAATGCTGTCTTTGTAATAATGTTTTGTAACAGTAATAATACATTTTATTTTAAATATATATAAAACAATAATGGAAAACAATGCATAGAAAGAATAGAAAACTATTCTTTAATTGTAAAATATCACTATTTTACTGTATTTTGGATCACAAAGTCTTCTTTTGTAAAAGATTTATAAAATCTTACCAATCACAAATTATTCAGTGGTAGGGTATATACTAAATCCATAGCATACACTGACTGACATAATGTTTTGCCTCTTTAAACAGCATACGTTTAATAAATCAGAATTTGGTTTGGCAAAGGGCCAAAATGAATTCAGTGATATTAATTAATATGTAAAAATATGGAATCTGTTAATAACATAGGTAATAAAACACTAACATTTGGGCTAGCCTCCAGCATGTTATCCCCATTCCATCCAGAGATGGGAACAAATGCCACAGTATCAGGGTTGTAGCCAATTTTCTTGATGTAAGTGCTGACTTCCTTCACAATCTCCTCATAGCGCTTCTGGCTGTAATTGGGTTCTGTAGAGTCCATCTTGTTGACACCCACGACCAGTTGTTTGACACCAAGGGTGTATGCCAGCAAGGCATGTTCACGTGTCTGCCCGTTCTTTGAGATACCAGCCTCAAATTCACCAACACCAGCTGCTACAATCAACACAGCACAGTCTGCCTGTATCAACAAGAGTAATCAAATGTATAAGATTATTAAGGTAGTGTAATGGGAAAGAGATTTGTGGGTTTGTAGTAATATGAAAACCTGTGAGGTGCCAGTGATCATGTTCTTTATAAAGTCTCTGTGTCCTGGTGCATCAATGATGGTGACGTAGTATTTGCTGGTCTCAAACTTCCACAGGGAGATATCGATGGTGATGCCTCGCTCTCTCTCAGCTTTCAGTTTGTCAAGGACCCAAGCGTACTTAAAGGAGCCTTTTCCCATCTATAAAATGTGAAGAAAATATATTTGTTTAGAAAAAAATCAGTAAAGAAGTTTCTTGAAAGAATGGCCTGTCACACAATATATTGCATTTTGCAGAAGCAAATTTCAGTCTTCTAATTTAAACAGCTAAAGAGCATTCTAGCATTAATAATTAGTATCCACCAAATGTGAAATACTTGCGATTTAGCTGCAATAAGTAAACAACTAAATAAAAAACAAAGTGTAGAAATTGGTAAAAACTATTTTTGCTGGGAGCGGTAATATCCCCTCAAAAAGTTAACATTCTCGAAACATTCTGTAATGTTCCTTAAAACTTGTGTAAATGTTAGCACGTAATATATTTTACATTTTTGGAACATTCTTGCAATGCTGATAGAAAACTGTTCTTATAACATTAATACAACGTGGATGGAATGCTCTAATGACATTTAAAAAACCTGCTGAGAACATTAATACAACGTCATTTAATGGGAACATTAAGGGAACATTTTTATAACCTAAAATTGTTAGCTGGGGTGCTATTTTCGATGGCGCCGACTATATTAGATGGCGCCGACGAAGATGGCCGCCTCCGTGTTGAGCTCTG
>CAIGQV010019186.1:20359449-20376416 GCA_903798115.1 Danio jaintianensis
GTGGCCTGATAATAAATTATGACTGTCTGCTTGCTAAAATTCAAGAGAATAAAAGAATATTAACGTTCCACAACAGACCATATCAGTTGCATCAGCGCCATGTTTTTGTAGCTATTACTGTATGTCCTATCTGAAATAAAATTCAAATACCGCACATCATGCATTCGTTAATAAATCAAATAAATCTTCCGACCGCTTATCCCCACCAGCAATTCATTGTAAATAAATTGTAAATAGAAGACGCGGAGAGGTTGTTTTTCAGGTGTCCAACCTTGAAGAGAGCTGCCTGTAGTCCGCGAAAGCAGGAGTGAAGTCGCGATGTTTGTCTGTATCAGATGATTCTGCTGCCTCGGTGCCGCTGATGTCGCCGTGTTATAAAAGCTTGTTTCCAGTTTTTCCACAAGAGGAAGCTGTCGAATAACAAATATAGGCTACGGGAACATTGCATAGGTTTTGCGTGACGGGTGTCTTTCAGTTTTTCCTTTATTTGTGGGTTGTATTATTTCTTTGGAAACTTTGTCATTTAATATTATGGGATGTCTTCATTTATTTTATATGCGTAAAATATTATAAAAAGGTTTCAAGCATCAACATAATCGATTTGAAACTGAAGGTTTGATTTTTTTTTCCCTTCGTATTTTAAAATGATATTGCTAATATTTATTAATTAATTGATTCAATTATTAAATAGCAAAAAAATTAAAAAAAAAACATATTTTTAAAGTTATTCACAGAGCGCACCTTCTAAAACGACATTGCAACCCCAAAATAAACTTTTAATTTATAGTTCTTGTACTACTTTTCTACTGTCTTTCAAACTATCACGTTTTACCCATTTGTTACAGTGTAAAAATCAGTTGACCTTTATTATTAAAAAGTGTTACTCACTTTACCCATTGCCCTTAAAGCAGTAAATTAAATGTATTTTTTTTTTTATTGTAGGGCTGCACGGTGGTGCAGGGGGTAGCACGTTCGCCTCACAGCAAGAAGGTCGCTGGTTCGATCGAGCCTCGGCTGGGTCAGTTGGCATTTTTGTGTGGAGTTTGCATGTTCTCCCCGTGTTCGCGTGGGTTTTCACATTTAGATTTTTTTAACAGAAGATGCTTGAAATGTTAAAATATAAATTGTATTGGATTGAATAGATTGGGAATATGAAATGGATTGGCTAGGTTTTCTATATAGATTAAATTATTTTTTAACGAAGATAAAATTCTATAAAATTTTACAAATCTTAACAGGCAATATCACTGTCAGTTTACACTACCCTATATGTTTTACAATGCGTTACCACCAACAATTAAAACACTGCAGCTGAAAACATCTGTGGATCACTGTTTATCTTGACACGTTATATTGTATACATGGTATCGATTGACACAGAAGTAAAGAGAGACAATGGAGACAAGAGAGAAAACATAATCCAAGTTGCTTTTAAACACACAAGTATCATCACTTACTATGCTGAAACTCTCAAACTGACAAGATCATCTAACTGAGAGAGAAAAAAAACATCCATGTCACTCTCACTTACTTTGTGTGTGGTCAAAATAAGTGAATCTTCCATTTACCAGACTTTAATAAATAAAATTTGTTACATTAAAGTGATAATTTACCCAAAAAAATACATTTCCGCAGCATTTCCTCAAACTCAATTGGTTCTAAACTTTTATGGAAAAACTATGTAAGACAATGGCTGTTTTTTTCCTACATTCGTCAATATATCTTCCTTTATGTTCAACAGAAGAAAGAAAGAACAAGTAAATGATGACAGAATTTTCATTTTGGGGTGAACTATCCCTTCAGTGTTATCCTTATTCATCCATTCATTTTCCTTCATCTTATTTATCAGGGGTCGCCACAGCAGAATGAATCGCCAACTATTCCAGCATATGTTTTAGGCAGCGGATGCCCTTCCAGCCACAACCCAGTACTGTAAAATACCCATATACTCACACACACTCATACACTACGGCCAATTTTGTTTACCAAATTCACTTATAGCGCATGCGTGTGGGCTGTGGGGGAAACCAGAGTACCCGGAGGTAACCCACGCGAACACGGGGAGAACATGCAAACTCCACACAAAAATGCCAACTAGCCCAGCTGGGACTTGAACCAGCAATCTTCTTGCTGTGAGGTGATAGTGCTAACCACCGAGCCTGCGTGCTGCCCCTGTTATCTTTATTATAGCTAGTAAAATCTCACAATACAGTACAATCAAATGTGCCACAATGCTTCACTGCAGCCTGGTGATGAGCGGTGCCTGGTTTTCTCCAAACGTAAAGCCTGGCATTCACTCCAAAGAGTTAAATTTTAGTCTCATCAGACCAGAGAATTTTGTTTCAGATGCCTTTTGGCAAATTCCAGGAGGGCTGCTATGTGCCCTTTACTAAGGAGTGGCTTCCGTCTGGCCACTCTACCATACAGGCCTGATTGGTGGATTGCTGCACAGATGGTTGTCCTTCTGTAAGTTTCTCCTCTCTCCACAGAAGAACGCTGGAGCTCAGACAGAGTGACCATCGGGTTATTGATCACCTCCCTGACTAAGGCCCTTCTCCCCCGATTACTCAGCTTAGATGGCCGGCCAGCTCTAGGAAGAGTCCTGGTGGTTCCAAACATCTTCCACTTACGAATGATGGAGGCCACTGTGCTCATTGGAACTTTCAGAGCAGCAGAAATTTTTCTGTAACCTTCCCCAGCCTTGTGCCTCAAGACAATCCTGTCTCGGAGGTCTACAGACAATTCCTTTGTCTTCATGCTTGGTTTGTGCTTTGACATGCACTGTCAACCCTGGGACCTTATATAGACAGGTGTATGCCTTTTCAAATCATGTCCAATCAACTGAATTTACCACAGGTGAACTCCAATTAAGCTGCTGAAACATCTCAAGAATGATCAGTGGAAACAGAATGTACCTGAGCTCAATTTAGAGCTTCACGGCAAAGGCTGTGAATACTTATGTACATGTGATTTTTCAGGTTTTTTATTTTTAATAGATTTACAACAATTTCAAAAACTCTTTTTCACATTGTCATTATGGGGTATTGTACATGGCAGGTACAGTGATCTTCCATTTGTGAATGATATTATTTACTGGCTCAAGTCACCTCATGTAATAACAACTGGGAAGATGATTAAGCAGGTCATAAAAACGATAACAGCACCAAACACTCATCAAACAATGGATGTACATATTTACATAGTTACCACTGAGGCTTTGGCTCATGGCAGTTTTTATTGTATCAGATGCCATAATTCTTCTATAGACTAAGTATAGCTGAAGGCAAGGGCATTTAGATGGGCTCTGACCCTCATATGAAAAGTTGTGTCAAAGAGAAATGCGTTTA
Source organism: Danio jaintianensis (assembly GCA_903798115.1). NCBI lineage: Eukaryota > Metazoa > Chordata > Actinopteri > Cypriniformes > Danionidae > Danio > Danio jaintianensis. The sequence goes on from CAIGQV010019186.1 coordinate 20,362,797, forward strand.
GCTTTCAAGCGTTCTAATATGTATGTGTATGTATGTATGTCTGTATGTACGTATGTATGTATTTTGTTTATTGTCAGTTTTTATTGCATGTAACTATTACTGCATGAATTGCATGTTACTATTCTAAAAGTGTTTATCCATTGTATAAATACAATATATAGAAACATGCTATAATATATAATATTCCTGGGCAAACTATCACTTCAATGGTCTTGTTTTCAGATATTGTTTCTTGGTTTTCTAAAATATTGTTCTACAAGTAAGTCTCCTTTGAACACAAGACTAAATTTAGCTTTAAGTAGGAGTCCTCATTGTTATCAGTGTTTTGCACGTGATTAATAATAATTAAAGTGTAGCAGGCCAAAACACGTGTAAAACTTTAAGTTCTAAAGTAAGAATTGTAAATAGATCACCATCTGTGTCTCAGTGGTGCCATCACCCCTCAGATCTCTCAGAACGGCTTACTGTATGCTATATAAAGTCCTTCCTATACGTATATATATGATACACAGAGCTGAGAGCTTGGAAATGTGAGATTCCATGGTTAATTTTAGATGTTATCTCAGTGTATTCATTAACAAACTCCCCCATAGCATATCTACCGCAAATAGACGTCTCAATAAATATTTTGAGATTTCTTTGTGTGGGCTGGTATTCTGTAGAAAGATAAAGCCTAGTGTTAGACTGGGATGGTTTATAAAAGAATTCCACTTGAAACTTCAGTCCAAGAACAAGGTTTATTTATATCCCAAATGAGGTCAGAGAAACTCTTACAGCCATTGACATATGCTCGCATGTACAATATACAACAGTTCATCACTGTCGAAAAAAGGACCAGAAAGATTGAATGTTTTAATGAGTGTTTAATTGGGGGGTTTCCCACATCTCAGAAACATTTACATTCGATTTTTACCTCCTGGTTCTGCTTTATTAAAAGGATATTTCATCCCAAACTGAAAATTCTGTTATCATTTACTCACTCTTCAGTTGTCACAAAACTGTTTCAGTTTTTTCTGCTAAACATTAAGTTATTTTGAAAAATGTTTGAACCATTGACTTCCATAATTGTTTTTCTTACTAAGGAGGTCAGTGGTTACCATTATGTAACATTCTTCAGAATATCTTCTTTTGTGTTCAGCAGAAAAAAGATAAAAACCTTTTGAGGTTGAGCAAATAGTGAGTATATGTTTGGGTGAACTATCCCTTTAAATCTGGCAATGAGCTTGTGAATGTTCTTTCTTTCTTTCTTTCTTTCTTTCTTTCTTTCTTTCTTTCTTTCTTTAAACATCTCTGGTTTGTCAGAAAAAAAATATTGTGAACATGGAGAAACATGTACTGTATGCAACCGATCACAATTTCTACAGTACATTATAAAAATGAACTGCATTGCATTCCAGTTCCAGCTAATTTTCTTGAATCTCTCTCTCATTCTCTCATCCTTGCTGCTTCTATGATTGGGTGATATTTTTATAAATCTAGGTCCTGGGGCCACCTGGGGAAAACAGCACCAAATTCAGGCCGTGTAACAAACCCGGGCCGAGCAAAAAGGACTTCGACAATGATGCGTCAAATCATAACTTTCCACAAACAGAGGTCATGACATAGTGAAACAGGACTAGCAGCTCGATGACGCAGGCTACAGACACCTGTTCATTCATCAAATCTGGATTATTATTCTTTTTTTATTATTAAGAAAAGGAATATCAAAGATATGGTAAGTGTTCCTTTTGCTGTTTTTGCCTGCCAAGACTATGTTTTTTAAAATAAGGGCTGCATATTACACAACTGAGGTATTGTGGGTTTAGTGTGAGACATTTTTTCTCATTGATTGTAAAAGCCCAGGGAAAACAAACCAGAGATCTCTAAGAATGAACCTCATGACATCTAATTAGAAAACTGCTCAGTTCTCAGGATCAGTGGATTGTTGCTATTTTGGGGGGAACGAGGCATAACAGTGTAAGCTATTCAGATGTCAAACCCACAGTTTTAAAAAGCATTTCTTATTGATTTATATTGCTCAGCAATAAACACAGCACCCTGCAGTTGCTGGGATATTTTTATTGTATCGGTCAAGAAATTTTGAATGGAACCGCATGCTTCAGTTATGCTGATTGTCACTCTAACCAGCGGATCAGCAGAGATAATTTACTTTCAATATGTAGCTACAAACTGCCATCTGTTAGAGGCTTCATATGGTCACACTTCACACTGAAATTTACAATGGGACACAGTCCACTCAAATTCAAACAGGAGGAGACTAAATGTCTAGAGTAAAATGGTTCATAAATCTTTGTTATTTTATTGGCAGTTTACAATGTCAGTATGAACCTTATTTTTGTCTTAGCCACTTTTCTCTTGAACTCTGATCAGATTTGTTTTGTGTTAATGGCATTTATCTGCATTGACAATGTTTTCAGTCCTTGCCTTTAGCAACTTTTTTTCCCCCTTATCCTCTGTTCCTTTTGAATCATCTCAGAAGCACTAAGATGGTGACCTACTTGTAATTGTCAGGGAGATTAAAATCAGATATGGCAGCTAAATGTGGCCCAAAATGCATGGTGCACTAGAAATGAACTAGTTTATTTGAGATGAACGACATGGTGGCTCAGTGGTAAGCACTATCGCCTCACAGCAAGAAGGTCGCTGTTTTGAGTCTCGGCTGGGTCAGTTGGCATTTCTGTGTGGAGTTTGCATGTTCTCCCCGTGTTTGTGTGGGTTTCCTCCAGGTGCTCCGGTTTCCCCCACAGTCCAAAGACATGCGGTATAGGTGAACTGAATAAACTAAATTGGCCGTAGTGTATGTGTGTGAATAAGTGTGTATGGATGCTTCCCAGTACTGGGTTGCAGCTGGAAGGGTATCCGCTGTGTAAAACATATGATGGATAAGTTGGCGGTTCATTCCGCTGTGGCGACCCCTGATGAATAAAGGGACTAAGCCAAAGGAAAATTAATGAATGATTTGAGATGCATATTAATTTTATTTCTTTTTTATAATCTAGAAAGGAGAAACCATAAGCATATAGTATTTAGAGCTTATTTTCAAAGTATATACTTTAAAAAAACTTCTCTCTGAAAGGACATTGGGATAGGCTAGCCTAATTAGAGACAGTGTATCTTTAAATTCGAATAACCGTTTCTATACAATTTAGAAAACGTATTTGTCCAAAATGTCTGTAATAGGCAAAAGTTGCCCATAGCCCTTATCTGGATTTGGCCGTTACTTTATGGGTGAGATTACTGACTTTCCCACGGTTGTCCAGGAATTTTTCTCTTTTCCTGCCTCTCCGTGCGCGTGCTTGTTTCACTCTCGAGCTCTGGAAAGACGCTGAGGGAGCGCGCGCGCGGGCGCATATGGGGGTAAGGTTTGTTAAGCTGGTTACGTTCAGGGGAAGACATGTAGACTTCGGAGAGGAATGACGACTAATAAACTAAGAAGTTTGTGATATTTTAGGGCTTTGGTCATGGTTTCTCAGTTCGTTCGTAAGTCGCAATGAATGAATGAAGTTCAGGTATGTTAAACTCGTTTATCCGGTCGTTTAGTTTTCGAAAATGGAAAGATAAACTTACTTAAAGAAACTCCAACAAGCCAGGCTTCATTTGGACTGAATTCGTTTACAGCAGTCACTGGGGACAGATCGACTGTCAGAAAGGAGGTGTGTAAATGGTCATACGATGTACTATTTAAACACCTGCTACATCTTGAAAAATAATTTTAAGGAATGTCAAAATGCTAGGGCAAAGACTTACCTTTTGTGTTATATAATTTTAATACGCTGAAATAAATATGTTAAACAGTATAAAAAGTATACTGGCAATTTTATTTTTCTGTAAATGTTATTAAACTAATGTTTTTAGTTCTCTGTTTAAGAATCGTCTTGGTGATTTATGAGGAAATGTACATTTTCAGAATTCATTCTTTGAACCATTAAACTGTTTTGTTTAGATTTACTTAGAAACGGCCTTGTGTTATCTAGTGTGTTTATGTTAGATTTTAGTTGTGTGTTATGTTACATTATGTTATCTACCAAATCAAGTAACAAGTTTAGTATTATGTCTTAAACATGAAGCCCTGTCATGCTAATAATTGCTGAATAAAAATTGCTGTAGAGGCCTTCTGTTTGCCATATGTGCTGTTTCTAATATAAATTGCAATGAAAAAAAAAAAGTAGTTCTCTTTGATTTAAATTAAATGATACTACTTCCTGCATTTACAGCTGCTGGCATTTTTACAGTAAAGTAAACAAAAATATTTGCTGTGCAACTTGGTTGCATTTGAAAAGAGATATTTTGATTTATGTGTTCTCAGAAACATTGATATGCAATATAGTGTAAAGAATACATATTTTGATTAAAAAGAAATTAAGAAGAGGGTTAAACAGTTGCAATGAATTACAAACTGACAGATGTCTTTGTTTCTCTTTGTTGTAGGTAAGATTGGTTGGCACTGCGTCAGTCACTCGCCATTGTCTGTGTCTACAGTCTCAGCCAGTGTGAATGAGGGCATACCATGCACCTGGATATACGCTGCTTTTTTAGCCCTGATTTTATCTATTTTACCTGCTAAAATCTTTTATCACTTTTTGATCATGATTAAAAGTGAAAACAAAAGTGAACGGGCACTGAGAAGTGCATCTCCTCATAGGAACGCCTATAAATCAGACTTCCATTCCATCAAATGCACATTTGATGGAAGTGCATCCATCAGCGCAACTTCTCCCTTCTCCAATGGAGACGGTGAGACCCGAGGCAGACCGTCGGGCAACAAAGTGAGCAAAATAAAAAATATTTTCTTGCAAATGGATGGAAAACAAAATCAAGACAGTCCCAACATCAGCAAACCCACATCACCCAGATTTCCAATGGATTCCACCCCTTACAGATCCAGCCAGAGCAGTGTTTCAAGTATAGATTCAGCCTCTTTTGAGACACGGAAAACAGAGGATGTTTCCATTGACAAGGCAGCTCTGGCTGAGAAGTTCTCAATGACCAGAAAGCTGTTTGAAAGTGGCCTTAAAGAACAATCTCCAACGGAGAGATCTGCCTCCATTAAAGTCATCTGGCCTCAACCAATGGAGAGACAGGATATGAAAGTGTCAGTGACTGGAGAGAAAAAGGACAAATTGAAAGAAATAGAGGGACAAGCAAAAGAAAGGGATGATGAGGAAAAAGGGAAAGGCGAAAGTGAGACACCACCACATAAGCTGAGCATCTCTATGAATGCCGGGCCAATTTCTAGACGTCTGGAGAGTTTTATGTTAGACAGTGATAGCGAATCACTGTCAGCTGCTCCTTCCACAGAATCCCACAGTCCCATTAGTCATTCCCAGTCACCTTCTGCTACTAGTGACCATTCAGATCTGCCTTCATCACCAGACAGCTGTAGTTCCCCTACATCTTATTCACTATGGACTGATTCACCTTCTGAAACGTGTTTCCCCAAGTTAAATGGTTCAGATTTACACAGTACCCCTCTGAAGGGAGTCTGTATACAGAAAACATTACACAACACTAGTTTCACAGCTGAAGAACATGTTAATAAATCCACAGAAGATACAGTATCGTCAGAACCCACTCTTCTATTTACAAGTGAAAAGGTCCACACCTTCTCAGCAAGGAGAAGCACTAGTCATGCATCTGAAGCTGAGGATCCTGCTTTTCAGGAGCAGCAAGGTGAAGGCACAAGTTCTGAGAAGGTTCCTGGCTTGTCCACAGTCAGAGCTGAGCTGGTGGTGGTGAAGACTGAATCATCTGAAAGTGAGGGCAACGAGGAGGAACTCACAGAAGATGATGTTTTTGAAGAGCCTGAAATGGAGGACCAATCGCCAAATCACAATTCTGGGAGGGTTTTGACCAACAGCGATGAGCTCCAATTAACATTCCTTGGGAAGAAATCAAAACACGGCATTAAGGAAGCTGAAGAGAGATGGAGGGTGTGCGAGGAATCTGTACCCATCGAAAGAAAAGAGGACCATAGAGGGGAGGGAAATTTTCTTGAGGAGAACATAATGGAACAACAAGAAGACGACGAGGAGGAGGAGGGAAAAAAAGACAACAAGGAAATAGAGCGAAAGACAGACCGTACTGAGAAGGAGGTTGTTCTAGAGAGTGTTATGGGAGAGGGTGAGCAGAAAGCTACTGATGTTGAAGATAAGGAACAGCAGGATGAACAGAGAGAAGGAGAGGATGAGGAAGAGGATGACAGGGTAGAAGAAGCTGTTGAAGCTTTGGAGGAGGACGAGGATGAACGTGAGATGGAAGATGATGTCTTAGCAGGAAAAGAGAGGCAGCAGCAAGATGATCAGGGTTTGATAGGAAACAGATCTTTAATTTGTGGAATTGAGAATGCTGCCTTTGTGGATGACAAGGACAGCCGGACCTATTTGGAATGTCAAGTGAAGGAGGAATCCGAGGAATTTGAAGAACTTCCAGGACTCTCTGATGAGGAAGACCTCAATCCAAAGAGAAAAATCAAGTTTTCTACAGCACCAATCAAGGTATGCCACACTCTATCTTATCTTTTACTTGGTATAAACCTAGCAATAATGAACATTTGAAAGATTTTTTTTATCAAGTTTCAGCATTTTGTTTTGTATACTCTGAAATGCTTCAGAAGGTTTTCATTCAAGCCTGAATGAATTAGCCTGCAGACAGTGACCCAAATCTTTTTGTAACTTTACCAGATGCCCAGGGCTCAATTTGATTAGTGTCTTAGGTATTGCTTTTTTTTTCTTTCTAAAGTATGCTTATGATGGTACTATACTGAAGCTATTCAATTATTCATATTGACAAGATCCTTCTTGTTTTAAGGTATTTGGCACTGGTTTCCTGTATCTGTTTAACCCTAAAATAAGGAAACACTATTTTTATCACAGAACATGTTATGTATATCTGTCAGAGTCTGGTATACTTTACGGTTTACTTTAGTTATTCTTAAAATGATGACTTTGCCAGTGGTCATGGATCAGTTTAAATACCTTTACCCTGGAAAACAAAACTCAGGGTCCTGTCTGAGCTTGCATCAGCTGAGGCATGTAGTATCCTATGTCTCTCATGTACTGACAGACTTTTTCTTAAACAACAAAATGTGTCAGGGTTTAGTTCCATATCTTAGGGGCTTTACCACTGGCCTACAGCTGATATCACTCTCCCAATCTGAATCTGCATATAACAGATATAAAAAACAAGAATTTATGAAATGTACATTTTAGGGGTCACAACATGCTTCCTTGCAGTCTTTACGGACTGACTGTACAGTGAATTTAATCTGTTAACACTGTTAGTAATATTTAGTGCAGCCTCAGAAAGCAAAACCAGGGTCAAACAAGAGATATTAACTTGAAAATTCTAATTATGCAAAATATGAAGTCTTCTTTTCTGAGAAATCAAATTAGGTTTATGCTTTAAAAAAAGAGAAATGGGTCAAGAAAATACATTTAAATTGAAAGGTTTACCGGCCCCATTAACAGATATGTTTTTAAGCTCACACAATGTTGTTACATTTGTCTTTTATCGTTGAAATGTTTAATTCATTATTGTTTGTCCATGTGTATTATTATGTTGACAATTTAAGATATACTATGGGTCATCTGTTCCTGCTACTTGAAAGCTCTGATAGTTGGTTCAGATTTTTTATTTTTATTTAAAACTGATCAAAGTAAAAACACAACTCTTTGATCTTTGTCTGTCTGAGACCAGACACTGGTTGCATCAAACAGAAAGTGCATCATTCTGTCATTTGTGTGTCTGACTTTGGGACCCCTTAAAAGTGGAGTGCTATAAAAGCAACCCTGTTTAGGGAAGGAAATGTCCTCTTTGTATGTTTGTGGGATTATCATTGTATGATATGTAAATCATTTTATCTGTAACTACCTGTTTGATGCTGTAGAAGCTCATACATTTGAATCAGAGAATAAATGTGTTTTAGTGAACTTTTTTGAGAACTTGATCCTGTACTCTATGTTTTGTTTCCTCTGGAGGAGAGGAAAGGATCTCTTAAGTTTGAAAACCAGGTCATGTGTTTCTTCAGAGTCTGGCAGACTGAAGACGCCATGGATTTGTAGTCTGGGTCAGAACACATACCAAGTAACTTTTCAGACCCTGTTTACACCTTCGATTGAGATGCATTTTTTGTTAATCCAATCACAAGTGAACAATGCTGAATAAATGGGGACTGAAACATTTCGATCTTGTAAAATTCCAGAAGTATTCGAAAACACATTTGACCAGATTGCTTTTATATTGTAGACGCTCATGTGGTCGATTGTAGCTACCGTCGGCCTACTGACCTAATTAAACATTACGAAGAGATGTTGTTGAAGTTCGCTTGTCAGACAGAATTTTAATTGGCTGTCTAAAAAAGGTTGTTTTAAAGGAGAACAAATTTAAAATGATCTTTTATCAATTCTGATCCTAACACTAACCCACATTGTCAGTATTGTTTTGATGGCTATCAGAGCAAAACTAAAGCTTCTGTTGTCCATTTTTTTTCTTTGTATACCTTTGCATTCTAACGTTACTTTTGCAGTAGTACTGTAGATGGAAAGTTTAGAAAAAGCCTATGTATAAACCTGCCCATACACCCTCCCAAGAAATCGGGAAAGTGGACAAAAGAGACCAACTGAAACACCAGTTATAAATGTAAATGTGTATCCCACCATGCATGTCCACATGTGGTCCAAAATGCATCTTAAAGTGATAGTTCACCCTCAAATATAATTTACCCTGCTGAAAAAAATAGCATATCTGCTGGTAAAGTTATTGTTTTGGTTTTGATGCTGGTCCTTGCTGGTCATGTGCTGGTCCTAACCAGCAAATAACCACCAAGAACCATCAAAAGGCCAGCAAGGACCTACCTCATCAGCATATGCTGTGTTTTTTTTCAGCAAGGCACTCACTCTCATGTATTTCCAAACAAAGGTGTGTGACAAGTAAATGGTGTGAACTATCTCTTCAGTTTACTACAGTGGTGATTATGTCTTTGTCCATGTCATCCCTTTCTCCTTGATGTGAAGCAGGTCAGTGTTAGTAGTTTTCTCTGTATTTATGGAAGTGGGTGCTAGCTGAATGTTTGTCTGGGCCTATATGCATTTTCTCTCTAAATAAGGAAGTATGCTGATCTCCCTTTTGTACATATTGAGCTCATTTTTGTTTCCTCTACCCTCAGGATGAGCCTGTTTCTTTATTTGTGGAGCACTTGTGTTTACTCATCCTGCTTTCCATATATAAGATCAGCAGGAAGTTAGTTGTTTGTCTTAGACAATATAGGTGGTGAATGAGGATTTCCTTTCAACAGATGTTTGTGTTGGTTATGTTTTGGACTGTGATGAGACAGTGAACTTTGAATATTATTAGCTCATAAACTCATGGTTTGATTCCAGCTTTTCATGGCCAGATATCTTACATTTAAAGTTAGTCGTTAACCAAGAAATATTTGTATCACCCAAAAGAGAATTATGTATATTTTTGGAACAATGTGAGTAAATGCTCTTTTTTCCCTTGCTAACTATCTTTTAATAAAGCCAATGGCACAGCATGTCAAAAGTTCTGATAATATTTCGCAATCATGCCGCTTTCATGTTTTTCCTGCACTCTCAGAAATAAAGGCGAGCTGTCACTGGGGTGGTACCTTTTCAAAAGGTACAAATTTGTACCTAAAAGGTCCATATTAATACCTCAAGGGTACATACTAGTACCTAAAAAGTACAAAAGTGTTCCTCTTAAAAACAATTGGTACTAATATATACTTTTGAAATACCAATATGGACCCTTTAAGTACAAATGTGTACCTTTTGAAAAGGTACCACCCCAGTGACAGCTCGCGTACCTTTATTTCTGAGAGTGTGGGGAATTCCAGTTTGACGATCGACCCGACTGCTGTGACATCTGTTGTTTCTTCCTTATTGTAACTCATAGCTCACTGACAGTCTCTCTCAGTCACAGGAAGAAATAGTCCTGTGTTCTTGCTAAAAGCCAGAGCTTAAAGGACTAAAAGAGGGAGGGGAGGGAGATAGAAAGAGACACTGTGCTTGAGCATGATTGGGAAGAAAAGAACATTGTTCAGAGGTGTACGCTTACTCCATGACAACTAGAGACACTAGACAAAAAGCAGAGAAAGTATAAATGAAGGAAAAGAAAAATGGGATTGTAAAATGGTCAAAGAAAAATAGCCATGAAATACTGTTTCTTTGCGGCTTCCCATTTATTTTGAGACAATTTTCTTTTTCTTTTCTTTTTTTTACTTTTTTTTTAGTTCTGCTACTACACTCAGTCCAAGTCTGGTGTCAGAATTAGGAATGCACAGCATTGACTGACCTGCTTTTTAACTGCCTGTATCAGCCTTGACCAGCCGCTGACAAAGTGCTGTGGACATGTTATTTAGCTAGTGCCTTCATAAGGGTGCTGTCACATTTACCTTTTACAGTGCAATATAGCAACTCCCCAAGCATTTTTTTGTGTGTCATATTAATGTTTGTTAAACTTTTAATGCATTTGAAAGTGACCTCTGTAAGTGGTCCTTCATGTGATTGTACTCTACTGACAGTAGACTTTTTTGCTCAAGTTTTGGCACTTTGTTTATTGTCACTGTAACTTTGATTTAATTTAGTTTTTATGAATTTTCTTGTTGTCACTCCTTTTTCTGTATGGCAAAAAATGGGCACTGGCTAACTTTTCAAACTTCAATAAAAAAAAAAAAGGATGCAAATTTTAATGGAAATTTCCACTCTTGTTATGTGTTGCAAGTATTCTATCTGTATGTGTGGAACCACCTAAGAGGTCAGTAAATTTTTACACATAAACGTCATACAGAATTGTACCACCAATACCGACTGTAAGAGTGGCCAATAATACTGGAGAAAGGTGGGGGTTACTGGGAGAGAAAAAAGTTAATATCATTTGCATACATCAGGGATACATCATACCTTGCATATATCAATATGAGGGGTATTATGATCCCTTTTGAATTTTTTCATTTGGACTGACCTTTCACTTTTGCATTTCAATCAGTGATCAGGAGTATTCTGTGTCTAGGGAGTGGCAGTATTGAGCACAATGTTTACAAGATGTGAGTGATGCTCTGGATTTGTTGAGCACCAAGTCCTGTAAGGTTTTGGTAGTTAGGGCAAGTGTTCAAAGAAACATTTTTATGCGGCGAAAAGGATAGAACTCTTCTAAAAATGCTCTGTTATAACCTTCTCAGGGCACTTCTGTAGGTCTGCGTTTGCTTCGAATTGAGAATTCTCCAACTGGTTTAAAAAATGCAGAGCACACAGTGCTTCGTGTGAAACAGATGCTCTGCACCTCGTCACATAGCTGGCATTCTAAAAAACACAGTTCTATCATTGAAAACAACTTTAAAAATGTGAAAAAATGCTGAAAGAAAATGGTGTACATGCAGCCTTATTTCTCCTTTATCTAGGCATGTGTAATCTGTCTCCCGATGTGCTCTTTACCTTGTGCTATACACTGTAAAAATTGCTGTGATTTTTAACAGTAAAAAAAACTGTAAAAATGCTACAGTAAATATCCGTAACCTGGTTAACAGTGAGTTTCCTTAATACACTCAAAAAATGACTTTTGCTGTTTTTTCAAACGAATATAAAATGACACAAGAGTTTTTAAGGGGACAACTTAATTGGTTTATGCTCAATCTACTTAAATTTGTAAAAACTAATAAACTAATTCCTTCATGTTGTCCCAACTCAAATCGATTGTGTGGAACCCAGCATTTTTTACAGTGTATATACAGTAAATAACCTAAAATTGATTATACTATTACTATGGTTCTTTTTTGGGGTTTTTCCCTCATCAGTTATGTACATTAAAGTTTTTTGTTCTATCTAATTTTGATAAATAGGTTTATTGTATTACTTTAGTTTCATGTGTGTTACCATGATGTTATTTAGCAGTTGTGTGAATGACACTGAGCACCTTCTATACATTAGTATGATTCTCTGCTGGTGGATAAGATGTTTGTAATGAGCACTGTTTATCTGACTGTCTCATTACCGCCTGCTTTTGTTTGAGTTTTTATCTATTTAACAAAGCTACAATGTGCCAAAACATTCAAAACCTTGGTGTATTAACCCTAAATTGATTAAATACTGTAACTTGCTGTAAAATGTATACGGTATTTTTAACTGTAAAGTTTTGGCATACACAGCTACTGATTTTTTTTGTATATAACCGAGCAGACATTTTCTGTTCAGAATTATAGCATCTGCTGTCCAACTGAAATAATGTTTTTTGTTACTTAAGAAAACAAAGAAAATATATTGACGGTGAGGGCAGTGCCATGGTGAGCAAGTTTGGCTGTTAGAAAACCATTAGTACCAGTAACTCCTGGAGCAAAGATAAGCCCAAAATGTTATTAATTAATCACAGAAAATTGTGAACACGAGTTCCTGCAAGAAGAAGCAATGTCTAATTTGTAAACATCACTGGAGTCACTTTTTTTTAGAGAAGTATTTGGCAGGTTTCAAAAAACTACTCTGAACGATTCATTCTCAGATCAGTTAGACCCACTTCTTGAGTCAACTCATGGATAATCCAGTCTGATCCTTTAACAGGAAAGAAAGATAATCAGTGAGTAATGAGTTTGTTCCTTACACAAAACAATTGTATTTCTTTTGGAGACTTGGCAGATAGTGGAGGGGTCATATGGACAACTTTTAAATCCCTCAGTTCTTATTCATCATAATGGGTGAAAGTTGCTCTTGTTAACAGGATATTTATGTTCATAAATATCTTTCATGACTTAATTTGAGTTTTTGTAGATGACGTCGTGATTTGCGTTTGAAAGTGGAAGGCGGGAACTCAATAAAAATAATGAGATCCAAAATCCAAGACTGTAATTTGAGTTCATTTCATACGGATTACTAAAACAGAGAACATTTGTTTTCCAAAAGAGTTGGATAATTTAAAAGTAGAAAATTCAGTCTTTATGCAGATATGTGTCTTGTGTATGTGAGGCAACTATTTACAGAGATTCAGCTCTTTATTTTTCAGGTGTGGTATTTAATTAGTGCCCTCTCCTGCAGGTGTACTTTACCTTCTCTAATGAAGACTATGACCGCAGTAATGACGATGTGGACCCCGTATCTGCATCTGCTGAATATGAGCTGGAAAAGAGGGTGGAAAAAATGGATGTTGTGCCTATAGACATTCAAAAAGGTTCATTTTACATGACATGTGTTTTCCCTGAAATGAAATTGTCGAGACCGTTTACTGTCAATAGCTGTAGAAGTGTTAAATTTGAGCTGTCTGCTTGTATATTTTGAATTAGGAAATGATGGCCTGGGAATCAGTATCATAGGGATGGGGGTTGGGGCAGATCAAGGACTGGAGAAGTTGGGCATTTTTGTGAAAACCATCACTGAGGGAGGTGCAGCTCACCGCGATGGACGGTAAGAATATAAATATAGTATTTACCACAATGTATGTATGTATGTATATATATGTATGTATATAAATATATATGTATATGTATGTATATATATATATATATGTATGTATGTATGTATGTATATATATATGTATGTATATAAATATATATGTATATGTATGTATATATATGTATGTATGTATGTATGTATGTATGTATGTATGTATGTATGTATGTAT
>CAIGQV010019186.1:20387807-20416698 GCA_903798115.1 Danio jaintianensis
TATTTTTCCAAGTGATGTTTAACAGAGCAAAGTTATTTTCACACTATTTAAGTCTTATTTATTTTGTCTGAAATTAAAGCAATTTTTAATTAAAAAAAATAATTATTATTTTAGGTAACTATTATAAGCCACTTTAAAAAATATATTTTTGTTGTCTTATGACTTAAGCTAACTTTTCTAGTTAACCTAATTAATCTAGTTATGCCTTTTAAATTGCACTTTTAGCTGAATACTAGTATCTTGCAAAATAACTAGTAAAATATTATGAACTGTCATCATGGCAAAGACGAAAGAAATACGTTATTAGAAATTAGTTATAAAAATTATTATGTTGAAAAATGTGTTGAAATCTTCTCCCTGTTAAACAGCACTTTGGGAAAATATTTACTAACTTATTAAAATATAAAAAATTAACAGGAAAGCTAATAATTTAGAACTGTTTATTCACCCTAATACCATGATTGTTAAGGAATTGGCTAGAAATTTGGATTATTACACATTTAGTGACATTAGCATCACTGGATAGGTACCTCATTAGCATTACCTCTATTAGCATTACCTGAGAAGTGCATGCTAATTAGCATTCGAAATTCCTACTGCATCTGAGAAAGTTGTAATCCTTTTGTGTATCTGTTTGTGTATGTTTACATGTATGTCCCTTGTCCTACTTGCAGAGCTTATCTGTGACGGGTGATTCAGTCGCAGGTAGTCCTCGCTCTCTGTTGGCAGGGTTTCTGAAAGAGCCCCATGTCCTCGGGCGCTCACACACACACACCTTCTCCTCCTGTGAGGTGAGTGGCCGCAGGGTCACCACTGCATCAGCTTTTCCCGTAGTTTATTGTTTGTTATTATTAGTCACATATATTGAAGAAAAGATTAAGTATCGTCAGTGGAATGTGTGTGTATATCAAGCAGGAATGGAAATAATGAGATCATGCTCATAGCTTTGAGAAAGAAAGACACTTGTCCTCGGTTTTACGTAATCTCTGCTTAAATCTGTAGTGTAAAGACCATGGTATACTTAAAATTAAATCGAAGAATGAACTAAAATGACGTAATTTCGAACAAAATCCAACTGAAATTAACTTTACTTTGATTTCATTTTGGCAGTTCGATACAGCTCACTTTTGAGGAGTACGTTTGGCTCCTAAACACTATTGACCTAGCATTGGTCTGTTGCATTTATGCAGCTGGTTAGTTCTGGAATGCTGCTTTTGTTTGACGTGCACTTTATTTATTTATTTTTTCCCCTGATTTGTTTCTCATTACACAAGGGTCAGACAGGAGAACAACATCCAAAACAGCAATACTAGCCACATGAATACATGAGTAGCAGACCTGTTACAGATGTATCCGCACCTATAGATCACTTGCAGAGAGATTTTTAAGACTTGGAGGGGGTCACACAATCGAGAAGCCCACCTCATCATGCCACATTTTTTCTATAAGTGTGCACACACTATTGATGTCTGTCTGTCTGTCTGTGGCAAATAGAAAATGATGTTAAGATGTGGTGCGCCACTGCGGCTCTTCTCGTGTAGAAGGCTGTTTGCCAGATGTACAATATATGAAACTGTTCACTCTCAGGTGCCATCGTTGTATTAAGGGATAAACGTGAGCAGTGTGACACATTTAGAACCCCACCTACTGCAGCATGGGATGTTAGTGGGTTGACGCATCGTTCAGGCTTTTGAACTTCTTTTTGCCTTCAAACGAAGAACTAAAAAGATCTTAGTTTAAAGTATACCGGGGCCTTAATGGTGCAGTTAATAAAGGCACATTGTTAACTCCCAGCTGAAAAAACATATTAAACCTGGTTGGCTTGTATTAGATGGTCATCCAGGCTGGTGTTACCTGGTTTTGGCCACTTTTTTTTAACTGGTCAGACTGGGAGACCGAAACACCTTGACTAGCCAAGCAGGGCTGTTAACATCTATACCCAAGCTGATATCTGTTGGTTAGTATGGCAAATTGCTTGACCAATTTGAATGAGAGTGAAATTCATTTTATTCATTTAGTAGACACTTTTAAAGACCTCCAAGTGAAGAAAGCGCCAATGGATTGATCATAAATGGCCAATTCTATCAGTCTATTTTCTGTTGTATTAGTGAGTCTGTTGTAAATATATACAAGCTAAAGTAGGGAAGGGGCAAACTATTCGATTTTTTTATTTAATGAAGATGTAGTTAAAACCAGCATAGGGAACTTTTGTTCTCATAAGAATCTTCAGTTTTCATCAATTCCTATTGAAACTCAGTGGTACATGTTTCTTTACCAGCTTTTACCAGAGGAGAGAACATGTCTCTAATACATCCAGGCTGTTCATTTCGTTCTTCCTGCTAATGGTTTGGATCGTTCCAGAGTAGCTTCTGTTATCCATATGGAGTATTTGGGTGTGGTTGTGCGTGAAAGCTGCTTTCCAGTGTCATTGTTATGCTCATGGTATGTGGAATTTTCCAGATGATTGCAACAGTCTTGCTACACCCTTTTGGGCAGATGTCGCCACAGGTAACATTATTTCACAAGATGAATTAGGTGTGTCTGTGACTTAATGTTAAAGAAATAGTTCATCATTAAAGTTCAGTGATTATTATTATTTTTTTTCAGTGATGTGACTCATTTACTACAGGAAAAGTTCAAATGAGATGTTCTGTAAAATGTTTACACTGCTCTTTTCGATACAATTGAAGTAATTAGTCACTAGAATTTGTAAGGTTAATGTTAAAAGTATCTGCCAGAAATAGTGAAAATTGTCATAATAATTATGACATATAAAATTGGTGAACACTGTAGACCAACAAACCATCCTAAAATATATTCTGAACTGTCTTTTCCTGAGAGCAAACAAGTGTGCATGATTAAGTGCAACACCAAGAATGTGAAATGTTGAGGGTAGAAGCTGGCATGTAGATTTTTGGTAATATCTTATTAGATATCATTTATAGTTTCTACCTGTTTTTATTATAATTTTGGATAGTGAAATGGAAAAAAATATATATTTGTTGACTTAAATGTCCTGGTAAATGAAAACAAATATTTTGAGTCTAAAAGTGTACTATAATTTTACTGGTTGTGGGTGTTAATGTCCCAGACAAAAAAAACAAACAAACACTGAAGAGCCAGTGACGTTTAATGCATTAACATAAATAATGATTTTACAGAATGCTGACTTGAACCATATTTCTGTGGGCAGCATTCCAACAACATATGGCGGAGATGTGAGCAAACCATCTTAATGCATCTTGTGTCTACATATTCAAGAAGATTCCTCTACTTTCATGATGAATCGGTGGTCGATGAGTTTATTTTTGTCATGCCGCTGTATGCTTTCAATTAATTGTAAAGAGCTGCAAAAATGATTTTCAGAACAGCTCCTTTCAGACTTCAGTCTATCTTGGTCTTACCTCCTTTCTATGTCTTGCACTGCTTCTGACCTGATTTCATAAATGTGCTCCAGATTCTGTCTGCCCTGATAGGGGATCTATGTTGATCAGTAAACAAGAACTTTTTTTTTTAGTTCAGGCACACAAAATTGGTGTACTGCAGTCTTCCACACATCATGGGTCCTATGATGTTTCCAGTGTAAACATGACTACAGTGTAATAAGTAAATGCTCTTGTTTTCAGACTTTAGATGACATCTCAACTCCAGCCGCAAAGCAGTACATGTGGCAGAACCGCCCTCTGTTAGAGTGGACCAATCAGCAGGTGTGCCACTGGTTGATGGGCATGAACATGGAACAGTATATAGCTGAGTTTACAGCTAAAGGTGTGGACGGCCAGCATCTCTTGTGCATGGACAGCAGTAAACTTAAGGTTGGTGTTTCTGAGGATTTTATGGGGCCAGTTAAGGCCATGTTCATCTCATGGACACTGGGTGGGGGAGACCAAACTACAGTTCTGTTTAGGTCAAACAGAAAATCTTTAATCCAAATCTGCATATATAGTCCCACAAATTGAAGAGTAAAGCATTGATATGAAGCTTTAATAATATTAATATAGCAATAGGTGGGTAGCACGTTCGCCTCACAGCAAGAAGGTCGCTGGTTCGAGCCTCGGCTGGGTCAGTTGGCGTTTTTGTATGAAGTTTGCATGTTCTCCCCGTGTTGGTGTGGGTTTCCTCCGGGTGCTCCGGTTTCCCCCACAAGTCCAAAGACATGCGGTATAGATGAATTGGGTAGGCAAAATTGTCCATAGTGTATGTGTGTGTATGGATGTTTCCCAGTGATGGGTTGCAGCTGGAAGGGCATCCGCTGTGTAGAACTTATGCTGGATAAGTTGGCGGTTCATTCCGCTGTGGCGACCCCAGATTAATAAAGGGACTAATTCGAAGAGAAAATGAATGAATGAATGAATGAATATATATAACAATTACAGGATGTCGCAGCCTTTTCTTGTAATGTGTTCCTTTTTTAAATGTATATTTTGTACATATTATTTACACTGATTAAATGAATTGGTAAAATTGAAGTGTTTGGTATAAAAGACAACAAAGATTCAATTATTAATGTATGGTAAAACATTGTTCTGAAATAAAGATACAAATGGAATGGAAATCAGATCGATGGGAAAATTTTACCCTGCAATGGAACTTTAGCTTTACTGTATGCATGTCTGTCCTTTAACATTTTAATTGTTAAACAGCTTACAAAAGCATGACAAAATTGCATTTCAATATTCTCCCTCAGTAGACATTTCATTCAATATATATATTTTTACAATTCTACCAACAATTTAGAGTGGCGCGTGAACACAGAGAATGTCAAATATTTGGTGTGCAAATAAGCAATATACAATTATTGATTGGGACTTTTCTTCTCCACTGTTTATAATAGTTATAAATGGCCCTAGAGTTGGTATGTTTTGACCAAAATAATTTTACACTAAAATACTGTATTTCAGGAGCTTGGTGTTTCTAGCCAAAGAGATCGTGCCACCATCAAGAGGAGACTAAAGGACATGAAGAAAGCTCAGGAAAAACTTGAAAAGCAGCAAGTAAAAAAAGAAAAAGAAAGAGGAAGAGAAAAGGAGGGCAAGAATAAAAGCAGCCAACCAACAAACTTCGAATCAGCCTGCTGAGGACATAACAAACCCTGAGAAAACTGCCTTTCGCAGGGGATTTGTAGACTGGTGAGAAACTATCCACACTTAAAGCCTGACTGAATACATATTTTTCCTGTGAATGTGTCTTTGATAAGCTTGTCTCTAACATGTTTTTGACACAAACCAACAGTTAAAGAATCAATTCCTGCCTGCCACGTTGACATTAACATGCATAATGGCACTTTGAGAATGGGAACTTATAATCTAACTATCCAAAAGGATATTTTTTTATTGCCTTGAGCTGATTTGTTTGAGTGATATGACTGACTGATGCAGTATGTGGTACTAAAAGTGATTTTAAAGCTGTCCACAAGAGAGCGCTGATGTAAATATGTGGCACTCTTCAATGTTGCTGAGATTGTCAAACTAGTTCTTCAGCATTAAGACAAATGCCAAATTACAATGCCAAGCTGCTAGTGCACAATCTGCACTTTAGCTAGAAGTTAACAAATAATCCTAGTTTGAATCTCTTAATGTGATGTGCACACATTCCCAGGGTTAATACTCCACATCAGGTAAACTTGGGCTCCTACTTTTAAAGGGATAGGTCACACAAAAAAATTTAATTTTCTAATTTCATCACATTCAAGTGGTTCTAAACTTCTGTTGGAAACAAATCAAGATTTTTTTCAGAATGCTGAAAAAAAGGAGCAATTTACATCCATGGTAGGAAGAAAATTACTATGGAAAGTCAATGGCAGTTTTTTTTTCCAGCATGTTTCATTGTGTTCAAAAGAAAGAAACGCAAACAGATTTGGAACAAATTAGTAAATAGTGATTTTCATTTTTTGTTGTACTATCCCTTTAAGTGAGCACTTCACCACCCTAGACAGGTATCTTTTTATAAGAGTCTTCTTTTTTTATATTTACTGTACATAACTCTTAGTAATGTACATTTTACTGTAGAGAGGAGAGCAAGTTCATTGTCTTCTATGTCACAACTGATGATTTTACATGTGTATTAATAAATAAATATTTTACAACTACAGATCTTTTTTTAATTAATCATTGATTGTAAGATGTATGTAACATAACATATTTAGCTTCAAAGATATTTCAAATATTGTGAACTAAATGATCTTAAAGTACTTTTCACATGGTCGTTTTCACTTTTGAATATGAGGATAATAGCGTAAAGTCAGCCGTGAAAATGCTTTATTGCCAAAATAGCCTTGTTGTTATAATTATTTCAGGAACTTTACCTTTTGCAGGTTTGTACAGGATTTTTGTGGATCCCTGGCCTCTAACCATTAATTTTATAAAAGAGACTAAAAAACATCGAGCTACTTAAAATGCTAGATTGTTTCAACCCAAATTTGGGTGACATATATAGACAAACCCAGCTATTAGCTAAGTCTTCACCTAGTGGTTGGGTTTTAAAATATTTACTTTATTTTATATTTTATTATATTTGGAATATACATTTTATTTTGTTTTTTGTTTTTTCGATTGTATGAACCAAAAGTAATTTTTGATTTGAGTATTGCTTGCTACTTGTTTAATTAATTGTTTTACAACTGTAAACGCTTACAATTTTAGGATTGTTTGAAAATTCTGATAGGATTAAGTAATAGTTCAGTTTGTTTTTAATTCATAGTTTGCACTACATGTTGCTATTATGACATGCTTTTAATTAAAACATGTATAATTTAATATGTAAATATTCTTATGAATCTAGAATAAAATTAACTTTCAGTTGAATATCTTTGTCCTTGTTTTGTCTGTAATCAGTAATTCTTGATTATTGTTCTATTTTGTCAAAATATTTTAACCACTGATTTGTTGAATTAGTATTTTAAATTAATGAAACTTTAAAAATATATAAATATTAATAATAATTATGTCAAACACCAATAATATTCTGTATTAAACCTTCTCGTTGTGGTATAAGATTGACCTCTGGATGTCCAAAGTGCAATGGTGCTACATGTTTGCGCACTGCCCACTAGGCTGTCAACACAACCCACAGATGTTTAATTGGGTTTATGTCAGGTGGATGTGGAGGCCAAGACATTAACAGAAATTCACCACAATATTGATTCATCAGACCATGCCACATTCTTCCAATCTTGATGATCTTGCGCCCATTTCATGTATTGTTGGAATTGGTGAACAGCTAGCATGAGGGCCTGTCTGGTCATCAGCTACGCAGGTTTTTGCACAGAAGTCTGTGGTGAACTGTGTGATGTGACACATTGCCCTGGTCACCACTGTTGTAGCTGCTGGTGATTTGTTGCACTGTCACTGAATTCAACAATGCTCTTTTTATCTGCTCCCCTTCAGCATCAATGAGCTGTGGATGACACATTTGGATGATGGGTTATTATTTGGCTATCTGTGCATCACTTTTGAAATGTACTCATGCCCATTGCTGTAGGTAGTTACAAACGGGTGTTGTGAAGGGTATATGCAGGAACATATACCCACTGCAGATTTCTAACTTGTGATTTAAATGCCTTCCAAGTCCCTGATCACAGAGGATTTTATTTTATTATGTTATTATTTGATGAGCATTTTGCACATTGTTTATGTGCCCTGTGAGTATTGTGTTTTAACTTTCTGTTGGACCATTCGCTTGAGCAGAAAAATGCTTGATGTCATCAGTTTCAAATCATCAAACATCCACTGACTACATGCACCGTAGGAGAGAATTTGACCTTTTGAATTTTCATGTATGAATGGACTAAGGAATAGTTAAAATCCAAAGCTATGTAGCAGTATTTTCTGTAGTCTGTGGGCCAAAATTCATTGCAGCATCTGCAACTGTTCTGTGGCCAAGATAAATTACATATGCAGCTTTATTATATTATGAAATCTAATAAATATTATAACATAACCACTTAGACAAGGTTTAAGGCTATTCCTAAACTAAATTGCATATTTGAGTTGGCTTAACTGAGATAGACAGTGAGATATATTTAAATACATTATAAGCTATTTATTTGTTTCAAGGTGCGCTCCAGTAATTTGTTTTTCTAAGTCTTTTTTATTTTTATAAAAGCTGCTTAAATAGCCTAATTTAGATAAGGCCTAGTCCTGGCTTAAAGGAATAGTTCACCCAAAGATTTAATTTTACTGACCATTTACTCGGGTGGTTTCAAACCTTTACACGTTTCCCTTTTCTGTTTAACACATAAGCTATTTTGAAAAATGTTAGAAACCTGTAACCACTGACTTTCATACTATATTATAATGGCTTTTTCTATTTTCCTCATCTAAGCTGATTTGACACATTGTAAAAAGCACCATAGAGAAAAGAGATGAATTGAATTGATTGTTTTATATGTATATTTTATATAGAGAGATTTTTAATAGTGTTTTTTTCTTCTAGGATTCGTTTAGATCTCTGTGCTGATAGGCCCATTGTTTGTTTGTCCTAACATTTATATCACTGACTGCAGGTTGTGAAATCTCTTTGTGAAGTTGCTAGAGTATATCTGTCAGTTTGTTTATTTTGTGTTTTGTTTTTTGCAATATTGCTTCATGTTTGTCTCAAAAGCACATACAGAGATTATTCAAATTCACAGCTGACAAAACCGACCCTTCGGCTTAGTCCCTGATCATCCATCAGGGGTCGTCACAGCAGAATAAACCGCTAATTACTCTGGCATATGTTTTACGCAGCGGATGCCCTTCCAGCGACAGCCCAGCACTGAGAAACACCCATGCACTCTCTCATTCACAAACACACTCATAACACTACGGTCAATTTAGTTTTTCCCAATTCAGCTGACAAAACCCCAAAAACATTATGCTTTTGCTAGTTTAACTAAAAAATGTGAACCTCTTATGTAAATTTAGAGCCAGCAAAATGTTTATTTCAAAAAAGAAAACTAATCTTTAATAATCCATTTCTTTACTTCAGTGTATTTTGTGTGAGTTAATACATTTGTAAGTTGTAAAGTTCAAACATCACTGCTGTCCAATACGACGTCACTTTACAAACAAAAGAATGAACATGTTTCATTATAAAAGCATTTGCATCGCCAAAAGTTGCTGTTTTCAAAAATAAAAGGAACTTCACATTTATACAAAGACACTTTCAAATGACCTTCAAAAATAAAAGAAACACCTAAAAGCTGAACTGATAATTGATGGTGGTCAAATGATATTATACCAAACATCTGATTATAACAAAGTAGTTCCTCATAAAAATCTGTGCCAGTTGAAGTAGTTGAAGTACAGTGAAAAACCTATGAAGTGAGATGTACCTGACTGGTTTAAACAATTAGGCAACAAAAATCAAAATCAAAAGACAAAATTATTTACATACATCAGGCTTTTTTTTTTTTTTTTTTGCTAATATCAAAAAAGTATAAACCAAGCAGTCTTGACGCACACAAAGTCATTCATAAAACCAAACCAAAAAAAAAAAAGTAAAATCTTTGGCCTTTGTTCAACAGAAACATCTGCTGAGAATAAATACATTAGATGTATGTACACTTGCATGAATGAGAAGCAAGGTGAAATGGGGTGGAACATGAAAGCAAAATTGAATAAAAGCTCAAGTAATCTTTTTAAAATCCTTGTTCATCATGTCTTTTAGACACATTTTTTAAATACAATCTTTGAAAATCAATACATCGGAGTAAAAGATCTAATGTTTCCTTTTGCATTTTGATGGAATAGTAACAGAAAAAGAGTTGCATGTGCAAAAGTAAGCATTACAGGCCTCAGGAAGGGAGTCTTAGGTTTGCTTTCAAACAGGTTAGCATTTAGCTATGAGTAGCTTTCATTCTCATTCCAAGAAGTAATCCATTGTTTCTTCTCCGGAGAATCCATTCCGTCTTTCCCTGACATACTGTCCCTCTCTTCTCTCTTTATCCGCACAGCATTATAACTGGGCACGCTGTCATCATACTTAGAACGTTTGAAAAATCCACACTGTTGAGAAAAGAAGACAATTAGCATCATGTTAACAACGCTAAACAGCATAATGTCTATACAAAATGAATACAAAGAAAGATAAAGTGATGTTTGCAGTGTGTGGAGCATGCCTAGCATGATAACGGAACAATACATTCAATGTTTTAAAGAACATAAGCAAGAATCAGATATGCTTAAAGCGAAAGAGAGGCTGCTATAAACAACCCAAGCAGGCCAAAGAAATGCGCAAGTTCCCAAATCAAGCCACGTCTGAAGGCTTAAAGGGAAAGTTCACCCAAAAATGAACATTTACTCACTCTCAAGTCCCAAACCTTTATGAGTTCCCTTTTTCTGTTAAACACAACAGAAGATATTTAGAAAAAAATGTTTTAGAAACCTGCAACCATTGACGTCCATAGTAGGAAAAACAAATACTACAGAAGTCAATGATTACAGGATTCCAACATTTTTCAAAATAACTTCTTTTGTGTTCTATAGAGAAATAAAAGAAACTCAAACAGGTTTGTTACAAGTGAAGTTTGAGTAAATGATGACAGAACTGTTTTACGTTTCTGTGTGAACTATCCCTTTAAAAGCGCTTTATAGACTTAGTCATTCAGTCATACTCAGGCACACGCAGCTGAAGCAGAGTAAACATGTATAAACCCTTTTTGTTTCCAACAATGATGACTTCATACATGATTAGTTTGCATTCCTCATAGCATTTTGTTTATGTCTGAGCAGTGTAAGCCATGGAAACTGCCACCGTTACCCACATCTAGGCATATGCTTCAGACTACAGTGGGTTAGCATGGGCTAATCCAACTCTTCATGCTAGCTCTGAGCACGCAGGCCGACTTGATCTGAGGTTGTTGTTTTTTTACCCTAAGAGACAGGTTCTTGTTCTCTGTTTCTCTATGCATCTGAAGTCAGTCTCTCTTTTTCAGGTTCTTTGCCGCTTTTGCCGAAAAAACCACACTAAAAGGGGTAAAGGTTGTGTTTTAAATACTTAGTCACATGACCCCGCTGGAGAAATATATACAGAAACCATGACAGAAGTATTAATGGAAACTATAATGTTATTCTGGGTCTGGTCATCTTTTTTGTGTGTGCGTTTTTTTTTGGATCCATGTTAAAAACAATTAATCCTAATGGAATATCTTTCAATACACACTAGAAACCATTAAACATTACTGGCTTTAAAGGGACAGTTCATCCAAAACTGAAAATTCTCTCATTGTTTACTCACCCTTTGCTTGTTCCAAACCTGTTTGAGAAGATATTTTGAAGAAAGCTGGAAATCTGTAACCATTGACTTCCATAGTAGGAAAAACAAATATGTATTTGTTTTTCCTACTATGGAAGTCAGTGGTTACAAGTTTCAAGCTTTCTTCAAAGTATCTTCTTTTGTGTTCAACAGAACAAAGAAACTCATAAGTTTGGAACCACTTAAAGGTCAGTAAACAGTGAGTAAATTGTAATTTGTTTGCATGAACCATCCCTTTAATGGTGTTTGAAGGTTTGTAGTAGAGACCATTAGAGCCTGTCATGGTTTCTATATCTTTTTTGTTTCTTCAGCAGGGGAATAGTACAAAATGATACAAATATGTTATACAACTGGTCAGTTCAATTAAAGTAATGGTTTTATGTAGTCTTAAATGAATCTGCAAATGAGATTACCTTCCAAAGCAGGAAGACCAGTAAGCCCAGCAAGAGGAGTCCTAGTAAAATGGCCACCAGTATGACCCACCAGGGCATACCGCCGTACTGTGCTACTTTGCGTTCTGGAAATACAGTAACGCGTACCTGGAACAGGATCAATAGATTTTCATAATGAATTTATTACTTAAGAGTGGAGTTTGGTATAAAGTAAAGCTGATAGAAAAGACTAACTGAACCAAAACAATGAATGCAGTAAATGTCCTCACCTGCGATGGCTCATTCTTCAGCTGTATATTTGAGGCTGTGGTCTCGAAATGAAGTGATGCTTTGACAATAATATCAATGTAGTTCAATTTTGCATACTCCTGTAAGATAGAGTCTACATTAGCAACAAAATGAAAAATATATGTGGTATATTTGTGGTTTGTAAAACCTGTGTCAAGTTTGTAGAAATCTTCTCTTGGTATTAATGTAAAAAACAAATATATATAATAATAATAATAATAATAATCGATTTAAATATCAAGAAATCATTTTTGTAAACCAAGAAAAAATATTTCTCACCACAGAATTAAAAAATGATTTAAAAAAAATAATAATTAATTGAATTTTTGTCTCATAATTCAGATTTTTTCCCCCTGCAATTTTGAGAAAAAATGTAGACACTCAACATTTGTGGGTTTTAAAATCATAATTGCGGTAACTGGCAATTTAAGTAAACCAGGACAGTTTTGTTTAGTTATTCTGTTGAGGTAAAATGCAATTGTGAAATTTATTTTTTTGTTTAAATAAGTATATAATAATAAAGCGTGTGTCTGTGTGAGCCTTGTATTTCAATTTAAAAATGTCCCCACTAGTATTGGACTTTTAGGAGCAGAGGACAGTTCTTGTAGTAGAAACCAAACACAAGCAATTCTATTTTGTATGTGTATTGAAAAAAAAAACCTCATTTTACAAATGTGGAAATCTGATGCTGTCCCCACCTTTGAAATGTGGGCTAGAGAACTTGAAAATATGTTACACTTAGAAGAACTGAGATTCCCCTTCATACGGGAACTTCAACATGCGTCTGGAACAGACTATGGGAGTGCGTCAGACGACCAATCACTCTGAAGAGTAAGAAAACGGGCCAATGAAATGCCAAATTGCATTGGCAGAGCTCTGCTCCACAGCTGGCAGCAATGAGCTATCAGCGCTATATAAGCTGCACGCTGTGGAGTGAGCCTCAGAATTTCTGCTTCAGACCCTCTCACGAGACTGAAGACCTTAATCTGCCAACCTGACTAGCGAGAAAGTGTCAGCCCTTATCACCAGTGCGGGAGAAGACGCAACAGCGGCGTTTCATCTGGGTTTTACGTCCCCTGGGCGTTTCACTGCTGTACTAAAAGAGCAGTTTCACACTAAAAGGGCAGAATTCCCTAAGAGAGCACACGGTCGCATAACGCGTCTTTTTAAAGATGTCGTTCCGACCGTGCATTTCTGGATGCGGTGGTTTCCTCTCCCCGGATGACAGGCACGAGCATTGCGTCACATGTCTGGGGGTCCGGCATGTGGATGCGGTGCTCGCGGACAGTTGCTGCCCTCACTGCGAGGGCTTAACTGTTGCACAGCTAAGGTCGCGGCGCACCCTGGCATTAGGGTGCGTCACCCCTGCTGCTCCCCGCCATGCGGTTAGCACACGGGCAGACCTGAGGGTTACAGTGGGGGCTTATCCGTCGCCTTCGGGCCCGCGGAACCCTCACTCCTCAGCTGGCTCTGTCCAAGCTTCGAGTGAGACCGCTGGTCCATCCCCCGGGATGGCCGCGCTTTCATTAGATGACACCGGGGACGTGATGTCCATCGCTGCATCGGAGGGCGGGCTAACATGCTCCGATGAAGATCCGGACCCTCTGCCACCCTCCGGGGTGGTCAGTGCTGCCTCGGGTGTGGAATCGGACATGTTAGCCGTGTTATTCCGGGCTGCTTCGGCCGTGGGTCTGGAGATGGCTTGTCCCCCAGCACCACGGCCGGACCGCTTAGATGGGTGTTACGTGGGGGCTAGAAGGGCAAGACCCTCCAAACCCCCCTGTCCCTTTCTTCCCGGAGGTACACAGTGAGCTCACGCAGGCATGGAGGGCACCTTTCTCTGCCCGGTCCTCGTGCGCTTCCGCTCTCACCACCCTTGATGGTGGAGCAGCCAGGGGTTATGAGGCGATACCCCAGGTGGAGCGCGCTATCGCGGTCAATCTTTGCCCGCGGGGCGCCTCCACCTGGAGAGGTCCACCCAGACTCCCTTCCAAAGCGTGTAGGTTATCTGAGTCCCTCGTGGCCAGAGCCTACACTGCGGCGGGACAGGCTGCATCCGCTCTGCACGCTATGGCCACCTATCAACGCTACCAAGCGGAGAAGTTGGCTGAGCTGCAGGAGGGTGGTTCTTCCCCGGGCTTGATGCATGAGCTCCGCACGGCAACCGATTACGCTCTCATGACCACCAAATCGGCTGCTCGTGCCCTGGGGAAGACGATGGCCACATTAGTGGTCCAGGAACGCCACCTCTGGCTAAACCTGGCCGATATGAGAGACGTTGACAAAGCTCGCTTTCTTAACGCTCCCATATCCCAGGCTGGCCTGTTCGGCGACACCGTCGGGGACTTTACCCAGGAGTTCTCGGCGGTGAAAGAGCAGTCCCAGGCGATGGGTGAGGTCATCTACCAGCGGGCTCGGAAAACT
Source organism: Danio jaintianensis (assembly GCA_903798115.1). NCBI lineage: Eukaryota > Metazoa > Chordata > Actinopteri > Cypriniformes > Danionidae > Danio > Danio jaintianensis. The sequence continues at coordinate 20,402,147 of CAIGQV010019186.1, forward strand.
GCTCTCCCCGCTGCCCCATCTACCTCGGCTGCTCCTCGCCGAGGGCGTCCACCCGCGGCCCCAAAACCTGCTCCGCTCCCGCTGCCCGCCCCGCCGGCTAAGCGGCAACGCCGAGCCTCCCGCGGGACTGCGACGCCACCGCCCCAGGGCGCCGTTAAGTCTGGTAAACGGACCGCGAAGCGTCCCTGAGACGGGCCATCCGGAGAAGAGGGAACCTGCTCTTTCCTCGGTGGAGGGCCAAGGACACCTACAGTCAGCAGAGACTTTAAAAGCACCACTGCTGGCCTCCGGGCCAGTGGTACCCAAATTTTCAATAAAAGAGCAAATTTCTCTCTCTGGATGTGCAAACCCGAGCCCTGCCAATCTGGGACGCTCCGCCTTCCAGCTCGCAGCGCCGGGCCCCTTCGCCACAGGCTCACGGAGTGCAAGAGGACGGGCTCCTTTCTCTCACTCCAGCCTCATCGCGGGATCCAGGGAGGAAGGTAAGAGACACTCTCTTATTTTCAGCTCTTCCTCGGGCCGCTCTGCTTCCCGGGGTGAGCACTCCCCTCCCGAGCTGCCCCTCCGTTGGCATGTCATTGATCAGTCCGATGGTGCCATTAGCGCGGGCTCTGCCAGCCTGGTTAGCGCTGCCCAGCCCGTCGCGGTGGCTCATGCGGACGATCAGACTCGGCTATGCGATTCAGTTCGCTATCCGCCCTCCCAGGTTCACGGGTGTTCATACTACGAGGGTTTCCCTCGAGACCGCCCCTGTCTTGCGAGAGGAGATTGCTGTCCTCCTGGCGAAGGATGCAATCGAGCAGGTCCCTCCAGCCGAGATGAAACGTGGGTTTTACAGCCCGTATTTCATCGTGCCGAAAAAGAGCGGAGGGTTAAGACAAATCCTAGATCTGCGCAGACTGAACCGTCATTTACACAAAATGCCGTTCAGGATGCTCACGCAGAAGCGCATTTTCCCGTGCGTCCGTCCTCAGGATTGGTTTGCAGCTATAGACCTGAAGGACGCGTATTTTCATGTCTCCATTCTTCCACGCCACCGTCCATTTCTCCGGTTTGCGTTCGAAGGACGAGCATGGCAGTACAAAGTCCTCCCCTTCGGGCTCTCTCTGTCTCCGCGGGTTTTCACCAGGCTCGCGGAGGGTGCCATTGCGCCGCTTCGGCTTGCGGGCATCCGCATCCTCAATTATCTCGACGACTGGCTGATCCTAGCCTCGTCTCGCGATCAATTGATTATGCACAGGGACAGGGTGCTTCGGCACCTCGACCAGTTGGGGCTTCGGGTCAACCGAGAGAAGAGCAAACTTTGCCCAGTGCAGAGGATCTCTTTTCTCGGGCTGGAGCTGGACTCGATCTCTATGGTAGCGCGCCTCTCGGAGGAGCGCGCCAGGCTAGTGCTTTCCTGTCTGAGCAAACTCGACAGGAACATAGTGGTTCCACTGAAATATTTTCAGAGGCTCCTGGGGCATATGGCATCCGCAGCCGCGGTGACGCCGCTCGGTTTGCTATATATGAGACCACTTCAGCGCTGGCTTCACGATCGGGTCCCCAGACGGGCATGGCGCGCGGGCACACACCGGGTGCGTATCACTCCGCTGTGTCGCCGCACCTTCAGTCCTTGGACGGATCTTGCTTTTCTACGGGCCGGGGTGCCCCTAGGGCAAGTATCCAGGCATATTGTCGTATCGACAGATGCCTCCAGCACGGGCTGGGGGGCCGTGTGCAACGAGCACGCAGCTGCGGGTTCGTGGTTCGGACCCCGTCTGCGTTGGCATATCAACTGCCTAGAGCTGTTGGCAGTGTTTCTTGCTCTCCGCCGCTTTTTACCGGTGTTAGAGCAGAAGCATGTGCTGGTCAGGACGGACAGCATGGCAACGGTAGCTTATATCAACCGTATGGGAGGTATACGTTCTCGTCGCATGTCACAGCTCGCTCGCCGTCTGCTCCTCTGAACTCTGAGTTCGCTGCGTGCCATTCATATCCCGGGCGAGCTCAACCGTGCAGCCGATGTGCTCTCACGGCAGCAAACGCTCCGTGGAGAATGGAGACTCCACCCCGGTACGGTCCAGCTGATATGGGAGCGATTCGGGAAAGCCCAGGTCGACCTGTTTGCTTCTCTCGAAAGCACCCATTGCCAGTTGTTTTATTCCCTGACCGAGGCCCCCCTCGGCACGGACGCGCTGGCTCACAGCTGGCCACTGGGCATGCGCAAATATGCGTTTCCCCCAGTGAGCCTAATCGCACAGACACTGTGCAAAGTCAGGGAGGACGAGGAGCAGGTCTTGTTTGTTGCGCCTCTCTGGCCCAACCGGACCTGGGTTCCCGAACTCACACTCCTCGCGACGGCCCCTCCCTGGCGCATTCCCCTGAGAGAGGACCTCCTCTCCCAGGGACGGGGCACCCATTGGCACCCGCGCCCAGATCTCTGGAACCTCCACGTGTGGTCCATAGACGGAGCGCGGAAGACTTAGGTGACTTACCGGCGGCGGTGGTTAACACCATCACTCAGGCTAGAGCACCCTCTACGAGGCATGCCTACGCCCTGAAGTGGAGTCTATTCACTGAGTGGTGTGCTTCTCATCGAGAAGACCCCCGGACTTGCCAGATTAGCGTTGTGTTATCCTTCCTTCAGGATAAGTTGGAGCGTAGGCTGTCTCCCTCCACACTGAAGGTTTATGTGGCTGCCATCTCCGCTCATCATGATGCGGTGGATGGCAACACGCTCGGGAAGCATAACCTAGTCATCCGATTCCTCAGAGGCGCGTGGCGATTAAATCCATCCCGCCCCCCTCTTATGCCCTCTTGGGATCTCTCTGTAGTCCTGGCGGGTCTGCAGAGAGCTCCATTCGAGCCACTCGATTCGGTAACATTAAAACTTCTGTCAATGAAGACAGCTCTGCTGATCGCGTTGGCATCGTTCAAGAGAGTCGGGGATTTGGAGGCATTTTCGGTCAGCGAATCGTGCCTAGAATTCGGACCGGCTTACTCTCACGTTATCCTGAGACCCCGGCCCGGCTATGTGCCCAAGGTTCCTACCACCCCATTTAGAGATCAGGTGGTGAACCTGCAAGCGCTGCCTTCGGAGGAGGCAGACCCAGCCCCCTCATTGCTTTGTCCCGTTCGCGCTTTGCGCCTTTACGTGGAACGAACGCAAAGTGTAAGATCTGGTGAACAGCTCTTTATCTGTTATGGTGGTCGGCAGAAGGGAAGTGCCGTATCAAAACAGAGGTTGGCCCACTGGATAGTTGATGCCATCGCCCTCGCTTACCAATGCCAGGGCGAGCCGCGTCCCGCTAATGTGAGAGCACACTCTACTAGAAGTGTCGCCTCCTCCTGGGCGTTAGCACACGGCGCCTCTATTACAGATATCTGTAGAGCTGCGGGCTGGGCGACCTAATACATTCGTGAGATTCTACAATCTTCGAGTGGAGCCGGTTTCCACCCGATTACTGGGTAACCCCAGTCAATCGGAGGGAAACTAAGCTCGGTGTTAACTAACGCTTGCCGCGCCATGCTCCCTAACCCGGAGATACGTGCGCATTTCTTATTCTACTAGTAAGTTTCCCACTTGGCGAACCCTAGAGAATTCCTCCGAGGCCCCCAGCACCTAACTCAGCGGAGGAGTCGGGTGCCTGGCTCAGTGTGATGTCTGTATGCCCATTTGGTCTACCCACATGCTGAGCCCTTCGGGGACTGGCACGCTTTCCCAACGTACTGTCGTAATTTAAAAATCCCTAGTCTATATTAGCTAGGTAAAAGCTCGTTACGACTCCCGATAAAAATTTAATATTCCCATGTAATGGTAATTAAGGGCCTAGGGACGTTGGAAGGTTGCGCTCCTGGTGATGCTGTGCGCTCACGCTATGCTTGGCAAACTTCACATCAGGGGTGTGACGGGCTTAGCTGCAGTGGCGTTTTCCATACAGTCTCCCATAGTCTGTTCCAGACGCATGTTGAAGTTCCCGTATGAAGGGGAACGTCATGGTTACGTCCGTAACCCACGTTCCCCGAATAAGGGAACGGAGACATGCGTCTCCACTGCCACAGCAGCTGAGTCTCCAGCTGTTAGCTGAGTGATCGGCTCTTCAGCAGGCAAAATTCTGAGGCTCACTCCACAGCGTGCAGCTTATATAGCGCTGATAGCTCATTGCTGCCAGCTGTGGAGCAGAGCTCTGCCAATGCAATTTGGCATTTCATTGGCCCGTTTTCTTACTCTTCAGAGTGATTGGTCGTCTGACGCACTCCCATAGTCTGTTCCAGACGCATGTCTCCGTTCCCTTATTCGGGGAACGTGGGTTACGGACGTAACCATGACGTTCACACTAAATGACAAATCTTCCATTTTTAACAAGATTTGGGAACCATTCATATTATTTTTGCAGATAGACTGAACTGATAGATTTTTACAAGACTATTGTGTGTTAATTAAATAATTTATTTATCTTATTTCATTATTTATTTTACAATTATCTTATAATTATTTTATTATGTCTCTTTTGGTTTCATTGTCCATGTACAATTGCTTCAATTAAAATTTTTTGTCCCAGCCACATCCATATATGATTGTAAATGTTCATTCATATATGCCTTTTATTTCATTTTATTTTATTTTTTATGAACCTTCCATAAATACTTTGATCAATGTTAGATGGGTGGGGTGGGTGGTAGGGTTTTGAGTTACTTTTTGTAGTAAGTTAAATTCACTGTGAGTACTTCCAAGAGAATTTTGATGTATGGTCCATCTCTTTCTTGTAAGGATTTAGGCAGTACTGTATCTATGAAGAATTTTTCAATGAAAATGAAAATAAAGAGTAATAAAAAAACCAAATGACCCCACAAGTATAGCAATACCAGTAAATTTTTGTATGTTGAAGGACATTTTTTGGCTCATAAATCACACAGAATGGAGTATTTTGAAAATGTTAAAATGCAGATTGTTTACTGTGAGGGTTGGGTTTATGTGTAGGGGGATGGAATACACAGTTTGTACAGTAAATAAATAAATATGGGAAGTGCCCATAAAGGCAGCTGTACTTGTTTATTTGTGTGTAATTATGACTCAGAAATGTAAAATCTGCTCATGAAATAAAGTAGTATTTAAGCTACAGTAACTATAAATGCATTTCTCATGTGTTTTTGAATACGTTTATAAATGTGAATAGATTTTAATACAGTTAAGCAAACACTCACCTCCAAGAAAGTAGCATTCCAAAGGTAAGCTCGCAGACTAATAACAGCATTACTGTCCATTCCCGTAAGAGAACATGCAAAAGTTACACAGTCTGCACCATCATCACATGACTGAAAAGTGATTTGAAACAAGAGGATGATTATTAAGGAGAAACATTGACCATATAAACACATACAGCACATTCAACGTTCACGAGGGAGCCTCAAATGTATAGTTCACCCTAAAAATTTAAATTCTGTCATCGTTTTTTGACCCTTCGCTTGTTCTAAACCTGTTTGAGTTTCTTTTTTCTGTTGAACTCAAAATAAGATATTTTGAAGAATGTTTGAAACCGGTAGCCATTGACTTCCATAGTGTCTAGACTTCCAACAGAAAAAAAAAGAATATCATGAAGGCTTGGGATAACTTAAGACGTACATTTTCATTTTTGGGTGATCTATCACACTTATTTTTTTAGGGTTTGAATGCTTTTGTCTTTTAAACATTTGCAAGATATCAGTCATTGTGGGAGATCTAGTGTAGATTGATGTAACGAAAAAGATATCAAAATACTACAAGTTTACTTTTACTTTAAATGCACTGTTTGCTTAATGTTTGTGTGACTTTACCAAAAGCGTGTATTTCCTTTTGTCGGTAAAAAATGAGGTTTTTCCTTCTGTTGCTGAAGTTTTCCCAATTTCACGTTTAGTTCTTGACACCGATGGCTCCTAGATGATCAAGAAGCAGAACACATGATCAGGTCACTTCTTAGACAACTGATTTATTTTTGAAAGAAGAAAAATGTTTGTATAAGACATTTTGACTGAATAAAGAGCTACCTTTAAACCAAGTTTGTTGACCTCATCTGAGTTGGTGCAGTTCAACCTGTCTAAACCGGTTGAATTCATCTTCATCAGATACAGCAGCCACTTGCCTTGAGAGTTATGCTTAGGCCATTGGATAATCATAGACGCCCTGCCGAAAGACTTCAGAGGTTTGCCCAAGTTTGTAACCTGCCGAAAAAAATTTATTACCAAAAAATTATACATAATATGTGTATTTGTGTGTGTGTATTCCAATTTCAATAATCATAAGAACTAAGACTTAACTAAGGCATATTTTTAAAGAAATTTCATCTCATTTCAGGTTATTGTGCATCTTGGAAAAACCTCTCAAAACAAGTTCAATTTAAGGTTAAATGTTAGATTTTAGGGCAACATGGTGGCTCAGTGGTTAGAACTGCCACCTCACAGCAAAACGGTCACTGGTTCGAGTCCTGGCTGGGTCATTTGGCATTTCTGTGTGGAGTTTGCATGTTCTCCCCATGTTCGCGTGGGTTTCTCCCCGTGTTCTGGGTGCTCCGGTTTCCCCCACAGTCCAAAGACATGCGGTATAGGTGAATTGAATAAACTAAATTGGCTGTTGTGTATGTGTGTGAATGAGTGTGTATGGATGTTTCCCAGTACTGGGTCGCAGCTGGAAGGGCATTCGCTGCGTAAAACATATGCTGGATAAGTTGGCGGTTCATTTCACTGTGGCAACCCCTGATGAATAAAGGGACTAAGCCGAAGGAAAATAAATGAATGAATGAATGTTAGATTTTAATACAGTCTTAATCAAAATGGTGTATTGTTCATGCTTGTAAGGTAAAACTGTATACTTTTAAGACCCAACAGTATTTTTACTGACTAGATCTTAGATCAAATACTCTTGTTTTAATGGGATTATAAGCATTAATATATGATGCTTATAAAAAAAAACTTCATAGTTTTAAGCATTTTGTCTTGTTTTATGGTGTAATAGCATTTATTAGTGACTAGATATCTTTTGTCTGTTTTTAGGAATTTGTATACTTTAACTAAATGTAAGATCTTGTTTCAAAAAAAAAAAAAAAAAAAGAGTGTAATATTTACTCTGAATTCATAGTCAATTGGACTGCCGACATCAGTTGCCAGCTTCATGGCACTCTCTCCTTTAACTTCCCCAGTATAGAAGACCTGAGATGGCTTGGCTACCCTGGAGATGATGTATGATGAAAGTTGATGAAGTTACAAAGATACAATATCAATAATTCGAACCGAGATATGACAACAGTTAGCAAACCTACCCTGAGAGGGACAACAGCAGCTGGATCTTAACAATGGCTTTGGCTTTGACTGATTGCATTTGCCTCTGTTCACTTGTCCTGCAAATAACAATAAGTCGAGTCACATTTATTTTTATAACACTTAATAGTGATTGTTTTCAAAGTTCAGCTCAGTTCAGTTCAATGTACATTCAGATCACTTCATTCCTTACTAAACAAGTTCAATATTAAGAGTATTTTAGACAAAAAAAAGGTCTTTTTTGGAGGGAACACAATCATAAGTCTATGAATCCTGACATGGTAAAGATAAATTAATGTACTGAATTAAATGTGCTTTTGTCAAGAGTTACTACTCACGTTTTGAGTTTAAGGTCGATTTCAATTTCGGTGGTATCCAAAGAAATTCCTCCCGTGCTCAGAATGATGTAAAATGTTGTCTGAAAAAGTTTTTTTTATTATTATTAATGTTAAGGCCACAACAGAAATTAAACTAGTTGAATAATAGTCAACTCAAGATTATTTTAGTAAACACTAAAATTATTGATAAAAAAACAAAACATTTTCGTTAACTGAAAATAAAATGTTCACAATAAATGAAAACCAACTAAATAAAATTAACAACTGAACTAAACTAATAATTAGCAAAAATATGAATCATTCTCAGAATTAATAAGCACTCATTCTGTCATGGAAAATCTGACCTGCTGCATTTAGGGAAATAACCATAGATGGAGATTTTACAGTCAAACACATTATATCCAAAAACATCTTACTGTTAAAAATAAAACATGTTTTATCTTGTCTTCATATGCAATAAAAATGCAAATGTTTACCTCAAGGCAAAACATGAAAAGGCATGTGTAAGTACATATATTATCTTTAATATCAAGAAGTTTAATAATCTCATCATAACACTTCACAATGTTTACTTTCATTCAAGTTGCATTTGTAAGGTTGTCTGTTCAAACTATTATTTTTTATTTTTTTTAATTTCAAAGAGTTTTGTACAAGAGATAATGCAAGATGTGCAAACATCAATCTTTGCTTTGCAAAACTGGAATTACTAAAACTAAAACCTAATACAATCAAGCCCGAAATTATTTATACCCAAGGGGTATGAATAATTTCGGGCTTGACTGTATATAACAACTAAATAGAAATGAGTTCACAAACTAAAAATCTATAGCAAATTTAAATGTAATATTAAAATAAATAAAAAAGCTTCAAATAACTTTGATTTAAATATACTTGAAATGCTCACCTCAGCATCCCTTTTGAATGGATTTCCAAGGTCACAATCTGCTTGTGAGCCATTCTGGTTGACTGAACAGGTGATTTGTTTATCCTGTAAAGATTCCAGAGTTATTACAAACAAATCCTTAAAGGGACAGTTCACCCAAATCTTTTTATTTACTCACTATTTACTGACCTTCAATTGGTTCCAACCTTAATGAGTTTCTTTATTCTGTAAAATACTAAAAAATATATTTTGAAGAAAGCTAAAAACCTGTAACCATTGACTTCTAGGTAGTAAAGTGTGAGTAAACAACAACTGAATTTTCAGTTTTGGGTGAACTATCCCTTTAATATTACAATGATAACAAAAAATGACTAATGTTTAGTTAATCTGGCAGCTGGACTTACACCAGGTTGAGCGCGAACTGCAGAATAAGAGATGGATTTGGGGAATGAGGCAGTTAACTGTGCTTCATAAGCATCTTCTCCCTGGTTGACTGCCTTAATCTCCAGGGCAATTTCCTTCTGATCGCTAAGAGACAGGATGGGAACTCCATTTTCTCTGTGAGAAGAGAGAGAGAGAGAAACAGAAGTTTTAACATTTACATTTAGTTATTTACATTTAGTTATTTAGCAGATGCTATTGTCCAAAGCGATTTACAATTTAGAAGGCATTCAGTGATTCAATAAGAAGAGGAAATGCACACAAGTGTTAGGGGAGGGGGTCTTGGTTTTGTTCACAGGGGTTCAGGTAATTCTGAAAGTTTTAAATACATTTTACATGCCACTATCTTTTGCTGTGTGCATATACTGTATATAAAAACGGGTGCTTGTACATTGAACAAGAAGTGAGAGAACTGCTTTAGTAAATCCACTCTGACATACAGTATGAACAATATGATAACAATATAATATATGACAGAAGAATCAAAATAAAAACTCACTCGGGCAAGGGAAAAAAGACATCTCTGTTTGGTTCCCTGGTGTGGAATTTATACTGTAGCTGCAGGTCACTCTGGCACAGATGGTCAGCACCGCATCCTTCCTTGATAAATTGAACCTGAAGGACAATATGATTCGGTTAACACCCGATTAGATATGTAAAAGAGTTCTGGTTTGCTGGTTCTGGTTTATTTCAGTTGTTTAAGTATAAAGCAGATGATTTAGTTTGGTTAATTATAGATTCACAGTCGGAAAGTTCAAAGACATTCTGATCTTTTGTACTTTCTATATTCATTAAAGAATGAATGAAAAAAAAAGTATCATGGTTTCCTTAAAAAATAATACAAATCGAGGGTGTGTGACATTGACACTAATGACGCTAATCACTAATTCTTTGAAACATTTGGTATAATGTAAGTGCATAACTTGTACATAAAATTATATAACACTAGTGGGTTTTAGATATTTTAATTGGATAACTTTAACTGCGGCAATGCTATGAATGAATTCTTCAGCACCAAATGAGCATATAAGGATGATTTCTGATGAAACAGGACACCGAAGACTGGAGTAATGATGCTGAAAATTCAGCTTCGCCATCACAGGCATTTTAGAACTTAGAGAAGTTCATTTTTAAATTGTAATAATATTACTGTTTTACTGCATTGCTCCTCTTTAAAGCTTTATCAATTGTCCTAATTATTTTCACAAGAGTGTATCATTAAAAAAAAAAATGTAATAAATTGTTTGCAAATGGGCGTCACAGTGGCGCAGTGGGTAGCACGATCGCCTCACAGCAAGAAGGTCGCTGGTTCGAGCCTCGGCTGGGTCAGTTGGCATTTCTGTGTGGAGTTTGCATGTTCTCCCCGTGTTCACGTGGGTTTCCTCCGGGTGCTCCGATTTCCCCCACAAGTCCAAAGACATGTGGTTCAGGTAAATTGGGTAGGCTAAATTGTCCGTAGTGTATGTGTGTGAATGGGAGTGTATGGGTGTTTCCCAGTGATGGGTTGCAGCTGAAAGGGCATCCGATGCCTAAAACATGTACTGGATAAGTTGGCGGTTCATTCCGCTGTGGCGACCCCAAATTAATAAAGGGACTAAGCCGAAAAGAAAATGAATGAATGAATGAATGTTTGCAAATGTTTAGTTTTTACAATAGCCCTAACAGCCCAAACTTCTGCCTACCATATTATATTAAAGTCTTGTCTAACTCATTAAAATGATTTGTAACGTGAACATTTTTATCATTTACTGCAGTGTGATATTCTTCTTCTAAATTCATTATAGTAGCTAATGAAGCAGAAGTGTTGCAGAAAACAGTTTACTTCATCATTGAAAAATAAGGTGAAAAATACTAATATTGTGATTATGGTGTACAGTCGCAAAACTCATTATCATTAACTGGTTAAAAAAAGTTGTTGTTTTTTTACCTTGGCCACAGTGGTGGCTTCTTGGTTCGAGTCTAGGATGGGAAGAAGGTTAGGGAGAGCAGCCTGTCTCCTCCTGCGATTGGCTGAATTCAGGATCTCCACAGACACTTCGATAGGAATGCCTCTCAGTTTGTCTTTTAGGGTTTCCTTTGTACATACACAACATACTTGCATTACTGAAAAAACAATAGCCTAATCCATTGTTTGCATTGTGATGCCTTTCCATTACCAAAGCTTCAGTTCAGTCTTTAAAGAGGAAAAAAATCTAATTCTGTTATCATTTACTCATCCTCCAGTTGTTCCAAAAACCGTTTGAGTTAATTTCTTCTGTTGAACACAAAGGAAGACATACTGAAAGATATTGGGGGAAAATATATAGTTTTTTATGTGTCTGTTCTTACTATGGATGTCAATTGCCGCTTTTTCCACCATTATGTGTTCTACAGAAGAAAGAAATACCTAAATAATGAGGAAATTGTCATTGTTTTGGGAACTATTCCTTTAATGAAGAATAGAAAAAAAACATTGATTTCATCACCACTAGGTGGCAGTAAAGCTATTGTTTACCAAACATGAATTGATTTACACTTACTGACCATTTCAATAGATTCAACACAAATATCTAATCTGCCAATAACGTGACAGCAGCAACTCAGTTCATTTGTTTGTTTAAAACAAACGACCTGCTGAAGTTCAAACCAAGCACCAGGAAAGAATGGTGATTTAAGTGACTTTGCTGAACCGAGTACTTCATAAAGCGCTGTTAATGTCATTTTCAAACACAAATATATCTGTGGCTAACAGAAAATGGTTCAAAAGAGAAAACAAAAGAGAAAACATCCAGTAAGCAGCAGTTCTGTAGGCAAAAAATGCCTAGTTGATGCCAGAAATCTTTAACAACTATTTGATGCTATCATGCCAATATGGACTAAAATCTTTGAGGAATGTTTCTAAAACCTTGCTGAATTTATGCCACAAAGAAGGCAAAAGGAGGTCCAATCCAGTACTAGTATTCAAGGTGTAGCAAATAACGTGGCTTGCGAGTGTATTGTGACTAGTTCTTCTGAAATTCTCATTTCATGTTGTCACTTTACATCACTCAGACAATGTTCTTTTACCCTGTAGCCTATACGGGAAGCTGTATTTTAAAAACATTTTTATTGATATTTTACATAATCTCCCAGCATATATTGGTAAGGTAGGTTTTTGATGGTCATGAGTTGGTTAAAGCTGATTCTTTGCTGACCAGCAAAACAAAAACAAAAAAACAGCAAGAACCAGCTCATGACCAGCAAAGAACCAGCAAAAACCAACTCGTGGCAAGCAAGAATTAGCACACTACCAGCAAAGAAAGATCTTAAACCAGCTCATGACCAGCTAAAATCATCTTAAACCAGCTCATGACCTGCTAGAACCAGATTAAACCTGGTCATGACCAACTAGAACCTGCTAGATCCAAGTTAAACTAGCTCATGACCAGCTAGAACCAACTCATAAGCTAGATCCAACTTAAACCAGCTAGTGACCAGCTAGAAACAGCTCATGACAAGCTAGATACAACTTAAGCTCACTCATGACCAGCTAGAACCAGCTTAAACTAGCTCATAACCAGCTAGAACCAGCTTAAACCAGCTCATGACCAGCTAGATCCAGCTTAAAACAACAGCCATGTGTCATATACCATACCATGCTGTTTAAACAGGGATAACAACAACGATTACACATAGAAATGAATGAAAATATGCAGTAAAGCTGCTATTAATCACGTTTTGTACCTGCAGCATGAGATTTCTGGTGATGCAGCTTTCTGTGCCTTGACCCTTGAGCTCCACGACCCCTGTGCTTTCATAATCATTGTTTGAGCGTGGATTGAAAATGACTCGTGAGGGAAGATTCAGTTTCTTCCTTTCAGATTCAACCCTGATGGTGTATGCCACCTCTAAAGAAGATGAGGAAAAAGAATATGGAGATGATCTTCTGCTCGATAGAGATGAACAATTGCTGAGTAAATTACTGAGAAGGTAAATTAGAGATGCACTTACTCAGAGTTGGATTGTAGGTTTTGGGTTTGACAGAAAATTTGAAGCAGGCTTTCACCTCAAGGCTAGAACACATAATAAAACTCTACCTTAGACCAGTTCTATTTGGTAAAATGTCGAATGATTATTTTGTTCATAGTTTTCTCACCATATATTGTTTTCATTGTTGCAGTTTTTCTGAGTGAGGTCTAGTTCTTTCGGTGTTGTGGTGACGGTCTTTTCAATATTGATAACGGAACGTGACCTATAGTATAAACAACATAATTAATGCATTCAATAATTTATCCGTACACTTAAAAAACAAATGGAAATTTTTGATTCACAAATTTTTGATTCACAGGTGTTTATTTATTTGCTTATGACTTTTATTGACATTTTAATATCGTGAAACAATACATTGCATATGAAGTATATATTTTAAACCAACATTTTACTCGACCAATGCAGAGAATATGATTTCAAATAACTAAAATGTCAATTTTCAACATCAAAGGTTGTCAGAGCAGAGATCAGCCTCAGAATGAATTGTAAAAGGAAACACAAAATATGGAAAACTGTAAACTAATGTATGTTTTTACAGTGCTTAATGAATATAACAATGTGTGGCTGTTTTATACAATTTTGTAAAATAATAATAATTCAATCTTAAATAAAATATTATTAAATTTTAAATAAAATATAAAAATTTTATGACCAAAATAAATATTTAATAATATAACAAATAATGTTACAATTGTAATATAAAATTTTAATGCAATTATAACATAATATTATTATATTTAAAAATATATTCATAATATGATTAAATTACTTAAACTGTATTACCAATATGATAGTCACCTGTCTATCAATAGAATCATACCTGTACACAAACACAGAATCAGAAAGAGATCCAATGGCCAGATCAGGATAATTATTTCTGTCCAAATCCATGTTGCCAGCAAGAGAGTATCCAAAGAGTTTCACATTGTGATCTTTCCCTCCAAGTACCTTAAATTATCCAAAAACAAAATCATTAAAAAAGTGAATGAAAAACTAGATAATAAGGAAACAGAAAAAATAAAAAGTGAATATATGGCTGAACCTGGGATTTTTTCAGGCCTTGTGGTGAACCGTGGAAGATAATCACGTTTCCAGCTCCATTGCTGTCATATGGGGCGCTAACGGCAACATCTGAAAATACAGTATGGGTCACATTGAAAAAAAATCATTTAAATGATTATAATTGGTTCTTATTCTGCTTTCATATGTTTGCATTAGTTATATTCTTAACACATAGTGAACACATACCTTGATATCCATCCAGGTTCACATCTCCCATGTTTTCCACAGCCAAACCAAACATGGAATAGGCAGCTCCATCAATTCTCTTTGGGGTAATCTTGTCCCAAGCTCCTTCCTCATTAAGGTAAACGTAAATTGCTCCACCGATATCACCATCTTTAATGAAGTACTGAGGTGCTCCAACTACAATGTCCTGCCACCTGTTTTAAGAATCAGTTTATATAATTATGCATCTAGAATTGTGTATTTATAAAACTAAAAGCACAACTATTAAAACCCCAATGTTTTGTTAATAATGCAGGAATACTAAAATAAAATAAAATAATATTAAAAATATATTAAATATATATATATATAAAGAGTGTAGA
>CAIGQV010019186.1:20422567-20436628 GCA_903798115.1 Danio jaintianensis
ATATATATATATATATATATATATATATAGTAACATTAAAATGTTTTTAGTACCATGAAGAATAAATTATTATGCACTTTGTGCTTGCCAGATTTGAACAAGTAACATTGTTTTAATCTAAGCAAAATTGTTATTGGAGTTGTCAATCCTTGTTTATGGGATTGACAAATCATTGTTTATTTGTATACTGTAATTACAATTAATTCATTTTTAGTTAGATTTTTTTTTAATCATATTTAGACAAAATATTGTAAGGAATAATTCCTGACAGGCTGAAAATAATTTCTAAATAATGCACATTTAAGGGTGTAGTGTTCTAAAGACACTAATCAGACCTCACATAGAGCTAGAAATGGAGCTAGAGCTAGTCTAAACTCAACCCTCAAAGGAAACCTGTGGAAAATTTTGAATGTCCCTATTGAGTATGATTTTTAAGCATTTTGAGGCATGTCCTTGTAAACCACCTTAAAGTAGACATGAAATGCAAGTTAAGACTGTACTTTTTCCTCTATCACAACATACATCTACTTGAAACAATATGGAAATAAGAAAAAACAGGTGGTTATATAATTTTGTCCTTTGGGAAGCGATTGAATTGTTGAAAGATAGGTGTAGCTAACAAAATGAACAAAAGACTGGACAAAAGGAGGTCAGAAATGAGACATGCCCTGATAACCCCTCCCAAAAGGCATTCCATGTGACCAGAAGTGAAGAAAAGTCATTTTGAGGGGGAAGGGAAGGTTATGATATGTGATTAAAGACTCTGAGGGCAAATGAATTTTTACAAAATAATGAAGTGCACAGATACACCATTTATAACAAGAACTAAAATATACATATAAAAATAAGAAGAGTAAATTTTGATTTCAGCGTGACTTTAACAAAGTAACACTTAGGTCATACCCATGCCTTTATACATTTTTAGTCCTTTTAAACCACATAAATAATTACACACACACTTTCTTACCAATATCTTTCCTCCAGGACCCTGGCTCTGTACAGTAACTCCCATCCACTGGTTCTGTTTATTTTCAACCTGCAGGTTTTCTACAAGCACAATAAATATATTTAATTTATAACAAACTGGAAAACATTATAGCGTGGCATGCTTTCATGTGGTTGAGATTACCTTCATTGTCAAACATCACTCGTTGGCATGACTGACCAGGAATGTTTATGTCACAGTTGTACAAGCCTCCTGTAATTTTTGACGTCTGCTTGGACAATGCTTTTGCCTTTGGGGCACCAACAAGCAACCTGTAAGCCAACAAACAGAAATGTACGATTCAGCGTGTGTCTCATTAACCATAGACGCTAACTTACAGTTTTTCTCAGTCGCTTTGGTAGATTTCTCAGATCAGAATTGAAATTCTCAAAACTACCTGTTCAATCTTCACATCGTTGTGTCACTTGTGCACATCAAAAAAGCAGTTTCTCATTTCTTTAAACAAGTTGCATCCATGCAAATCATTGTGTACAATTCTCTGTTGTTTCCTACATTATCAATTGGTTATGTCATGTTGATTATAATGTATTATAATGGTCTCTGTTTGAATAGTCTCACCCCCCACAACATTTAGGTATTATATCATAGCATAAGTCTTTACATGCAAAATGCTTGTCATAATATTTTGACACAATGCATTTTTCTACACATTTCCATTAGATCTGTCCTGAATTGGTAAATTGCTCCCAGTTGAATCTTGACTTTTTCTAGTGAAGGTGCATCTCATGAACCATTCATAAGATATACATGTATATAGAAGGAACGTCAGGAGTTGTAAGAAGACTGCACTGTTACTCAAAAATTATATCTTATATCTTAGCCATTGTCTGAGATCATTACTTCCATGCTGTGTATCAGAGCGTGGGGGAAAGGCTTTAGTACAAACATTGTTTTGTTTTAACTGAAAAACCCAAGAGATGTTTTATTTTATGAATAAAACATTGAAAACCTAGGACATCCACTGCTCAAATGATGTATCTCTGATTTCACTTCATTTATAAGAGTGAAAGGCTCTTTTCTTTTCTTTGGTTTGACTGGTTCAGCGATAACATTCATCTCAACACTTCACAGAGTTCAGCTACATAAGTTCTCTTTGTGAGCGTGAACAAAATGGTCTGATTGAACAAAACCTACATTTCCCATAATACCCTGAACAAAATGTACAAAACGAGTAAAAGCACATGTCAAGTCCTAGCACTCTACAAATACTACTAACTAATAGTTACATAGCTGTGGAGGTAGTTGTGTTCACTATAAGACCTTACCAGGTTGTTGTTTTTTTACAGTGGAATACTGGTAACACTGTTGCCAGTTAATTGCTGTAACAGAGCAGTAGTGGTGACTAACTGTAAACACTGCTTGCAGTTATATACTGTAACTCAAGATATACAGCAAATAACTGGCAGAAGCGTTAGCAGTTCCTTACTGTACTGTAGTGCTACTACTCATAGCATAAAACTGCATACACATTAATGGAATATCATATATTAGTTATTGTAGTGTTACTAAACGTAATCTTTGCTGAATAAAAAAATATATAAAGCATATAAATTCTTCAGACAAATGTATTTTATTGTTTTGGCAGAAAATAAATATGCAACTCAAGACGTATCACAAAATTAAAGAAATCAGCAGATATGAATAAACTTTTTATATAATCAGAAGATATGAATACATTTTCTATTTACAATGTAACAAAAAAAATGTAAACAACACATGCAGTGTACAGGTGTCAAACATTTAAATATCATCTCCGCAGCTTTGTACATTTTAGCTTTAACCCTAAATAAACGCACCTTATCAAACTAATTGAGTCCTTTAGGTTTCCTTGTTTGAAACCTACAGGTAAGTGTGTTGAAGCAGGGTTGGACCTAAACTCTCCATAGCCGAGGCCCTCCAGGAACTGAGTTTGGTATATAGCATTTTGTCAAAGCAGGTACCAACATTTAACCAATCACAATTACATAAACAATAAATAAATGAATTAATTAAATAAACAAACTGGTGACATGGTGGCTCAGTGGTTAGCACAGTTGCCTCACAGCAAGAAGGTCGCTGGTTCGAGTCCCGGCTGGGTCAGTTGGCATTTAGTTTGCATGTTCTCCCCGTGTTCGCATGGGTTTCCTCCGGGTGCTTTAGTTTCCCCCACAGTCCAAAGACATGCGGTATAGGTGAATTGAATAAACTTAATTGGCCGTAGTGTATGTGTGTGAATGAGTGTGTATGAATGTTTCCAGGTACTGGGTTGCAGCTGGAAGGGCATCCGCTGTGTAAAACATATGCTGGATAAGTTGGCGGTTCATTCCACTGTGGCGACCCCTGATGAATAAAGGGACTAAGCCAAAGGAAATTGAATGAATGAATAAACAAACTCTGTCCAAAACAGTCTGTCCTTATGACGTTATTACCTTTGAATAAGATCTAGTGTGGCACTGGCTGACTTCTGAAATTCAATGTTAAAAATGTGAAAGGAACCAAAAAAGAAGAAAGAAATCCAGCTGCTCATCAATGCAATGTGTCACTCTGCCCTCAATGCTGACCATACACAAACCAAAATTGAAAAGTAAAATTATTTATTTTTAAAATTATTAAAAATTACACACACTCACACTCTAGATGTGGTTAAAATCATATTTGTCAAAATAATTCTGCACAAAAGCACATATAAACTCTGCAACACCAAGGCTTCAAAAATATTTAAAAAAATCCTTTTCCTAAAAGCTTTATGTTATGTTTCGAGCACGTTCATGTGTTTTTAATGCTTAAAAACTGCTTAGTTGCATATTGCAATATTGCATATTGTATAATGGTCGCACAGATACAGGTAAACAAAAAACCTGAATGTCATTTAAGTCTGTAATAAACAAATCAGGTCAAAAGTAATAATCTAAAAAAGTAATCCCAAAAAGAAAAGTCATAATACCATACCTAAACCGAGATCTAATTGATTATTTACTACTTGAAGTTCCATCATGTTTGTAATCAGTAATGAACTACATTTGTACATTGCACTGTCCACACATATAAAATCCCCCCTTATTTCCAGATTTTTACTCCTTCATCAACTGATAATTATACATTTCATGCCTTGATCTACTGATAATTCCATCAACCACTGATTCTTCCTTCTGTGCCAAGAGTGAACAACCATATAGAGCAAGACTCTTCTGTGTCTGCATCACAATAAAGAGAATAGCTTTAGAGTCACATTTTCCAAACAGACAGAGACAGCACTGTTTTTCTCAAAGGGCAACACAAACTTTTCTGTGTTGGGCAAAAATAGCCACTGAATACCTGCTATTCATTGCAATCTCCAGAGCATGCAGATCAAAATATCTGATGAAAATGCTCATGATTACATTAAACCTAATGCAATGCACAGGCAAAAAAAAAAAATCACTTCATTATACATTACACAGTATCCTACAACACTACAAACAACAAAGAGAGTCATTTACATTATCTATAGAAACAAGAAATACTTATAAAGATATTAGTAGAAAATATTAGTAAAATGTTTATACCAACACACTTTTATTTGAAACTATTTCACATTCGTAACAAGTTCAATTCAATTCAATTCAAGTTTACTTGTTTAGCGCTTTTTACAATTATTATCGTTCCAAAGCACCTTCACAAAAGGTGCACATCTTACATTACAGTAAAAATCTGAAAAGTTACGGAGTTGTGTAAAGGGTTGGCAGTATATAAACATAGTTAATATTTAGTTGTACAGTAGTGTCTTTCCAAAAGAAATAATATTTACATGCAATAATTATACATGAGTTCATACTTTTTGTATAACCTTTTGGACCTCCATGCTTAAATTGTACAAATTCATACAAAATCAGCAGAGTGTAAAACAAGTCACATTTTCTAGTGCGATTGGATTGATTTATACCCTCCTAATAGTTCACAAAATCATTACAGACCTACATATTATTAAACACGTTATTACTGCACCATCATTCCTTTTGTAAATTGACCTACATATTTCAGGGAATTGCAATAACTCCAATAAACATCATTTGATTCTGACAAATCCCTATTGATTTGTGGGTAATGTAATGTGTCTTCATTAATCACTCTCTGGGGAATGTAACCAGGATACGCCTGTTTTTGGCTAACTTCAACACACTCTGTCCAGGTCCTTATTAGCAATATTTAAACAGCAATACATCTGGAGTCTTAAAAGCTTTAATTGCTGGTTAGATGTTTATTAATTTATGACGATGATGCATGTTAAAAGGATAGTTCACCCAAAAATGAAAACCAGACGGTAGTCATTTACATCCACAATAATCCTTCCTACTATACTATTGAAGTGTCAAATTTATACCCATTCTTTAGGATATCTTATTTTGTGTTCATCAGTAGAAATAAACTCGTACAGGTTTGGAACAAGCAGATGATTCATTATTTATTATTATTCATTATAAATGATTCATTTTAATTTGGGGAGGGGGTGTGGGATTTCTTTAAAAGGCATGTCAAGGGAAATTGTGACATTTCAGTTCTAGATTTTAAATATTTCCAGTATTTCAGATATGTAATAACTATGACTCTCATTTATTTACATTTTTAATCTACCAGATTTCATTATGGGAACTTTATCTATACTTTATCTAACAACACTGTAAAAAATGCTGAGTTCCACATAATTGCTTTGTGCTGGAATTAGGTTAATGTTAAGTTAATTACAATTGTGTTGTTTCAGCTTATTTTAAGTAGTTTTAACAAACAACAAACTACATTTTTTGAGTGACACTTTGATAATGAAAATGTAAATATACAGTTTAACAACACTACTTTTATTAAGATTTTAGTAGTTTCAAATCGGGCTGAAATTATTCCTTAAGTAATTAGAGTAACTCAAATAAAAAAACACATCATAAAAATTAATTATATTACTCTTTCTTTTTTCTTTAAATCAAACACACAGACACTTCATTGTGTAGTTTTTCAGGGATTCTCCTGTTTGTAAACTGTACAAGCTGTATATTCTATTCCTTTTCCCTAACCCTACACATGCCCCATGCAGAAACCTTCTGGTTTTTTAATTAAAAAAGAAAAATCACATTATTTAGTAGTATTTATTCATTTTTTACACCTTTGGTATATTAGGAGTTTGTAATCATTATCATTTTGATTTATGCCTATAAAATAATGAGCTATGGACATAACTGTTAATTAATGGATATTTTAACAGTCTAGAAAATAATAATTCATAGAGTTTAGAAACCTGTGTGTCTTTATAGTTGCAGAATCTGACCATTTTGAAAATGCTAATGTCCACTACATGACAGAATGGAGAAGATGCAACTTTCAGATCATAAGGATAGAAGGGACAAGGGGTGTGTGTGGGGGGAGGGGTAACAGAGAGGATAAGTCTGCAATTTACTGAGAACTTATTCAGAGAGAGTGCTTCATGTGTCTTGAGGCCTGAGTCTGACACTGGCATTCAATCAAGCACACAGAGATGCAGACACAGAGGAATATGTCTCATCTGGTAAATATGTCAAGCTCTCAACACTGAGAATGAAGCAATTAAGTAATTACTTTTTCAAAAAAACAAATGGTCTTGACTTCTAAAGCATTTCATATAACTGTTTTCAAAATACAGTGGGTCCGGAAAAAAAAAAAGTTTACTTTCTGATCTTGTGAAGTATTTGCAAGAGCATTTCTACTCCTTGGACTAAACTGATTATTAACTTATTTATTAATTATTTAATTATTTACTGATTTCAACAAATTGGTTGATAAAACAACAGATGTTTTCTTTAAGATTTTATGCAATATAGCACAATAGATTATTAAAATACAGTCGCTTTTTATCTGTTCTGTATTTTCAACTGCATCATTTTGTTATAATTAGAATATTAAAATTGGCAGAACACAAGACTCGAAAGAGTGTTTTGTTGAATGTTGAATCTGGCAAGCTAAATATTATGGTGCATTTCAGTTGTTCATGTTAAAATTACAGTAATTACCAGTTTCCAACTTGTCCATGTTTTTCAAATATGTAATTACAACTTAGAATTTTGTAAAGCTTCTATTTGATTGTGACATTGTGTAAACAACCAAAATGGTTGCAGGCGACACGATAGTATTTTTTTATGCCACTTCACCTTGATCTTACAAAATGTAATAATTCCTAATCCAGGGTCATCCAATATACAGCATGTACATTTAGAATATATGTTTTTATATATAAATGTGTTTGTATTTTTCAATGTTTTAATTGTCAGTCTGACAGCAAGAAAAAAAGTATTGTTATTTTAAGATTTTAAAGCTATGGGGCGCATTGATTTAAGTTAACCTTACTCTATTTCAACAAGAGATATTTAGATATTTTGTCAAGACAACAAAAACTATTTAGGCAGTGGGATAACTTAACTTAAGGTTTAAGTTGGGATAACAAAGTTTACAGTGAAGAGTGCTCATGTTTGCTGTCATTACCAAAAAAAAAATACTTGGAACTTTCATTAAGAACACAGAAATAATGTTTGCGATATCTAAACAATTTACAAGATAATCACAGAAGTTAATAATTATATAATTACTTGAAGGTTCAATTCAGTCTTCAGTCTTCAATTCAAAGCATCATCTGGATATTTTGCCTAAAATTTAACTCAACACATGTTTACTGAATTATAATGGCTTATTTTCAGAAGCAGTAAGTTGAGGTCATATTGTAGTAGCTAAAACTATTTTAAACACTCTATCATAATTTAGTATGGAATGCTAAGCACTGATGTTTGAAAGAATCTACAGAGGAGGCCATTGCTATGGTGCAAGAGGTTTGGCGTGTCATGGTTCACATTACAAACTGACAGCAGCTGAATTACAGCTCCAGATGTGCCTCAAACATTTCAAAGACTCCAGGCTTAAAGATACAGAGTGCAAAGTGATATTACCTGACCTACTGTGCACAACAAAGGTGCTGCTGGAGAACAAGATTTTCTAACTCCCTTAGGGCAATGATACTTTATTGCATACATAGAGGTCTCATTTTCCGAAAAATATTGTGCTGGACAGAGTTCAGCCATCATTGAAATTCACAGGGCTTGACAGAAAACAAGGCGTGGGTGGCTTTGATATTCCGGGAGTTTGATCTTTCTCCATGCCTCAATAGGCTACTGTTCAAAACATAAATAGGCCACTCATCACAGGATGGAGATGTTACAGATACAGTAAACTACAGCATTAAATAGCATACATAAAGCCCATCATGTATGGTTAAAAGAATGCGCATGCTTACTTGACGCACAAGAATCACTGAGGTTTGTGTTCATGTGTCACTTGCTGTTGACCACATTTGATGTACTCTAAGTGTGTGTGTGGATATATGTCAATAACAATAATATGTCCAAATAAAAAAAAATCCTGATATGAAACACTTGTGTTAAAGGTTCATATACTTATCAACAATACTTAAGTTCAGTAGTTACGGATTTAATTCATTTCTAGAAATATTATACATTAAAAAATTTTTAAACCACTAATAATGATCCCTTGGTTAAACTACAGAGTTAAATTTTCCAAATCAAAAATGTTGAAAGATCAAGGTCTAATCTGAAATCTAGCAATCTGAAACTGTGATAAATGGAAAATGTCCATGAATCACAATCTATAAGAAAATGTTCATAAATTGTTTTCCCGCAATTTATAATGTATCCTCGCAAATTAAAAATGTCATTTAAGTGCCAAAGCAGTGTGCATTTCATCAAAGCTCTTCGCTGCATATCATGGTCTATATTTATGGTCTCTTTAAATCGGTTTATGGACATTTTGGATCATTATTACATTGTAAAGTAAACTAAAATAATAATAAGAAAAGATGTAAGAAGAGGCACATTGACCCATGAGCACACTTTAACACACATAACTGTTTAAGTTTCTCAGTAAGGTGTGAATCTGGCACAACCGTGAGACTGGCATAAAACAATTTATGGGTTAGAAATACTTGAAACTTTTCTCAATGGGAAGTGCAATATATCGTGACTAACGTATAAGACCGCTACCTGTTATTCTTACTGACGTAAAAATTCAGCTCAAGCTTCATGCCTACTCCTGTACAGGAAGCTGAGAGAATCACAGGAAGGAAAGGTAGCCATTTCCATGCCGACTGGACTCATTGCACTCTAGGATGTGGGCCAGCATATTATTTTACATAATATTGAATGTGTTTTTGGCGGGTACATTGTTCAGTCATTTGTCAAAGCCAAATCAGATTAAAGTTTGATTATAATTGCTCGAGCACGTGCCAAGGAAACACTAGACACCCAAAGAAACCTTTAAAATAAGGCAAAGTCAGCTGTGAAAGTTGATAAAGACCCCTGCCCCCACAAAGACCAGGACATGCATCTTTAAACGTGTCTCCCGAGACCACTTGAGATCGGATTTCAAAAGGAAGGAATTTGTGATTTTGAACTACATGCATCACTCACCATATCAGAGTGTTATTCAAGGTGGTTAAAATACATGAAAGTAAAATAAATAAATAAAAAATAATAAACTAATTTTCATTTTTAGGCAGTTACCTGCATTAGATGAACTCTAGATGCAGGAAATCTTCTGAAATTGTATTCATGAACATTGTCAATTTTTTTTATTTAGAGTTTTTAATTGTTCATAGTTAAACTAGTGAAGTTTAAAGCCATTGTTTTAGCACAGTTTTTGATTTATAGGTGAGTAGGCAATCCTTTAGTCTCGTCCAGGATGCTGTATGGAAAACTTGGTGGATGCCATTTTGACAAAATCTTCCAAAACAGACGTAAAGAAAGTGTTGCAATGGACTTATGAAACTAGTCCCATTACAAAAGCACCACCAGTCCAGACAGCTTCAGCTGAGAACTGGCAAGTCAAAACCAATCAATTGCCGGTGCCAAGGTTTGGGTTCAGGTTCAGTGAGAGCTTAGATCATAAAACGACTGCCAAGTTCTGCCCCTGAATTGGCACACTTGCTGCACAAGCATTCCCCAGTATTATACATGTTTTCTTTTACAATTAGATTGTTTCACAAAGAATAATACAGACAAATTGAGACTGCAGGGTACTTTGTCAATACCTTGCTGATGTGTTTCAAGTTTAAAAAGTTAATACTGTTTAGACAACTGACACATAATGATTTTTGATTTTTTTTTACCAGAGATAAATAATATACATAATAGCAAAAAATAAATCATATTTGCCATATAGCTGTCTTTTACTTTTCAGGTTTTCAGAGAGACAGGTTATCACAAAATCACATAATCTGTTATTCATTCATTCATTCATTCATTCATTTTCCTTCGGCTTAGTCCCTTTATTCATCAGGGGTCGCCACAGCGGAATGAACCACCAACTTATCCAGCATATGTTTTACACAGCGAATGCCCTTCCAGCTGCAACCCAGTACTGGGAAACACCCATACACTCTCACATGTACACACATACACTACAGACAATTTAGCTTACCCAATTCACCTATAGCGCATGTCTTTGGACTGTGGGGGAAACTGGAGCACCCGAAGGAAACCCACGTGAACACAGGGAGAACATGCAAACTCCACACAGAAATGCCAACTGTCCCAGCCGGGACTTGAACCAGTGACCTTCTTGCTGTGAGACGAGAGTGCTAACCACTAAGCCACCATGTCACCATAATCTGTTATATATTTTTTTATGTATGTATTCTGTCAAACAGAAAAGAAGAAAATACAGTATAACTCTGAAATAACTTATAAATAATATATACTTTTTTTATACTGTATATATATAAATCAAGGTGAGGTATTCATTAGTGTCAAAGTATTCAGTGTCTGTGCATATGAGGTTGCTTGCCAGAGAGAATCTGATTTCCAAATGCCTTCTTATTATCAGAATTATCTATTTTTGTAGTAAGCACACAAAGAAGAACAATGGAATCACTTATTATGATATGCTACTCATTCCAAACTTGTGTTTGACTATCACCTGTGATCAAACGGAGTACTAACTGTGCCATACACAGTACCAGGTAGAAGCTCCATCCTGACAGCTTTGACAAGCCAAGGAATTCTACATCAATGCTACACTCCCCCAACACACACACACGCACACACACACTGCCCTGCCTTGGCCTGCAGTAATGTGAATCACCTCCACACATTCACACACCTGTAGGGCATGTGTTACTGACAAGCACATTTGTTGTGTTTCAACACAGCCAGTCAGTCTGCCAAGCCTATGATACACTCTGAGGATATGAGTCAGAGTGCACACACACACAAACAAAAAAAATCATCTTTTATACACTGCACTGGGTGTGGTTTGAAATACTTGAAATCCATCATAAATCCATAAAAATCAAATGTCATTATATAAATTGCACAATTTAGCTGAGAGAGGTTGCAAAATGTGAGCTTTGCTTATAAACTACAGTTTGTCTTACTAAAATTGTATATCTGCTAACCAAAGGTGTTTAAATTACAGGACACATTAAAGGGATGGCTCACCCAAATCTGAAAATTCTGTCATCATTTTCTCCATCATCACTTTTCACAAACCTGTTTGAGTTTCATTCTTCTCTTGAACACAAAAGAAGATATTTTGAATAATGCTGAAAATCTGTAATCATTTACTTCCATAGTATTTGTTTTTTCCTACTATGGAAGTCAATGGTTGCAGGTTTCGGTAACCCTTTAATTTAGGTCACAATCCATGCTATTAACTACTGGCTTAACTATTCAATAACTGGATTAACTGTTCATTGGTTATTATAAAGTATGATCTTATTCTGCATCCCTAATCCTACCCAAAACCTAAACCCAATGTCTTCCTTAATAAACAGCTAATTAGTAGTTTATTAAGCTAGCAGTGTTAGTTAATGGATTGTTAATACCGTGAATTGAACTAAAGTGTTACCCACTCTAACATTTTTCAAAATAACTTATTTTGTGTTCAACGGAAAAAAAGAAACCCATTAAAGTTTGGAACCACTTGAGGGTGATTAATAGTGGGTCAATACCAATTTAAGTGTTCCCTCATATTCTTAATTTATCTTTTTTCTGCTTTTCTGCAGTTTTGTTTGTGTGGTAGTTTTGATTACTCATCAAACTCAGCATTGTGGTACTTTGAGTATTTGGCTCTTGTGTGATTAACAGAATGCACATCTGTGCGGTTACACTAAAACTCAACATCAGCCTCTTGCATAACTGGTGGACTTGCTCTCTGCAGGATAAACATGAGGTCAGTCCTGGCGGTCTCTATCTTGAGCTGCCAGGGTCGACGGCAGTAGTGAGTTACAGGCTTCTGCACACATTCTTTCACTTGCGTGTTATGCTAGAAACTTACAATGCGTGTCTGACGCTGCCATGGGCAACGCAGGTTTTTTGTTTTGTTTTGTTTTAAGTGAACCACCAAATTGTCATGACTGAAAATGATTTAAAAGGTATACTAGAAGCACTTTCTTGAGTATGTGAGTCTCAATTAAGTGCTAAAGGTCCCCGCTGATACCATCTAATCCTAGTCACTGCTTGAGGTCAAAGAGGAAAATTAAAGGATGAAGAAGACCAGACATCACAGTGCAAAGGAAAGGAGAACAGACATTTATAAAGAGCTCACTGAAGCTAAATATTCATTCAAACTTTTTTCAAGTAATGGGCACAGTTCTGGGTGGTTAAAGTTATGCCCTGAAATGACATAACTTCTGAGTTGTTTTTCAGCAGATGTCTTCATGCAGTTCGTGCTGTGCTCATGCAGTTGTTATTCTAAAACATCAATCTGGTGTATTGCTGTGCGTTGCATAAAAAAAGAGTCCATAAAGAGTCCAAAAAGAGCTCAATTCTCCATTAACTAATTCTGTACCCTCAAATCACTTGAAATTGGAAAGGGATAGTTCAGCCAAAAAAGGGTAACATTTCCTCATTATGGGAAACAAAGAAATTGCCATTGACGTCCATAGTAGGAACAAAAAATACTATTTGGAGGGATTGTAACAAGTGGAAGATGAGTAAATGATGACAGAATTTTCATCTTTAAAAATCTATTTTCCATACAATTACAATAGCAACCCTTAAAAATGATTTTAAAAAAAGCGTACCAAGCGTAACACTTCAAGAGAGCTGGAGAGCTAGGGCAGAATGTCAAGATTACAGGTGATTACATGATAATTAAATATTCTCCTTAGACAGTGATTGCTTCTGACATCGATAGCGCGCAATTATATATTAGGTCATCATGAAATACTCATAGGCTACTTCCCTATTTGTTTTTTCGCAGTGGAAAGATATCATACAGGATATCATACAGTTTCATATAAAACTACACGTGGGAGAGTAAATAATGAGTTAGTGAACCTAAAATGCAAAATATGCAAGGGTCACCTTATCTAATGCACTTCCTTGGAGTGTGGTGTAGTGAGGCGCGACGTCTTCAGGTGTCAATAATCATTAATTAGGAGGAAAACATTAATATTCTACATAGTCTATTGGCAATACAGTATGTTGACAAACTGGAATGCAAATGTCGGCTATAATATATAGTGTATAGCTATTACAAATAAAACATTCGACTGTTGATTCTGCCTGCTGCAAATGTGGAAGCCTTGGATTGCAACAATGATCAAATAAATGCTTACATTCTTTTATCAGCTGGTCTGAGTTGTCGGTGCATGGCCATGGAGAACCCGAACAAGCTGTTGGCATCTCCCGTTTTCCTGACAACGTTGTCTGTGTCCAGGTTGAAGGCGGAGATCAGCGTCAATCCCAACAAACTAAGAAGCTGTAAGGTTAAAGTCCTGTAAGATCCCATGTCTGTGTTCGGGTTCAGTTTGCGTGAGTTCTGGCTTTAGAGATGAGACTCAGCCCGCTTCTGGTGGGGTTGTGGATGTCTATAAGGGAGGAATCTCTCTTACGTCCCTCCTCTGCTTCTCCACCCTCCTCCGCCGTGCCTCTACCTGCTAATACAGCCCCGGGCTTTGCTTTTCGTCATTATTCTGCATTCTTT
Organism: Danio jaintianensis; assembly: GCA_903798115.1. Taxonomy (NCBI): domain Eukaryota; kingdom Metazoa; phylum Chordata; class Actinopteri; order Cypriniformes; family Danionidae; genus Danio; species Danio jaintianensis. Next base: position 20,436,543 of record CAIGQV010019186.1, read on the forward strand.
TGGTTATTCGAGCGTATCTTCAGAATTTTAACGTCGTAAAAAAATAGTAACGATTTCCTTCATGTCATTCATTTTTTTCACACAAC
>CAIGQV010019186.1:20436728-20447526 GCA_903798115.1 Danio jaintianensis
GAGAGAGAGAGAGAGAGAGAGAGACCACTTGAACATTCTCAATTTCTCTGGATTTACTGGATTTATTTGTGTCTGAAAACGTGGCACCATTATTATTCTATGCAGCAACAACAGCAAACACCAAATTTTAAATGTAAATTATAAGTTTGAGTAAAGCATGTTTTTTTTATTAGAATCTTCCTTTTAACTGTAACATAAATGGGCTATATAGTATTTTAGAGCATTTTTCCATAAAATAACAAAATATGCTATCTTTTCAAACGTCTATATATTTTTTTACTTAAGCAGAGTTAACTGATTTTTAATCACAATAAATTAAAATATTTGTCATTCTGATAATTGTTCATTATTCATTCATTCATTCATTTTCTTTTCGGCTTAGTCCCTTTATTAATCTGGGGTTGCCACAGCGGGATGAACCGCCAACTTATCCAGCATATGTTTTATGCAGCGGATGCCCTTCCAGCTGCAACCCATCACTGGGAAACATTCATACACACTCATACATTACGGACAATTTTAGCTTACCCAATTCACCTATACCGCATGTCTTTGGACTTGTGGGGGAAACTGGAGCACCCGGAGGAAACCCACGCGAACACGGGGAGAACATGCAAACTCCACACAGAAATGCCAACTGACCCAGCCGAGGCTCGAACCAGCGACCTTCTTGCTGTGAGGCGAACGTGCTACCCACTGCGCCACCGCGTCGCCATTGTTCATTATATATATATATATATCAATTAAAATTTGCTTATCTAATTGAGTAGGTAATTGCTTTGAATGAATCACACAAGCTTTACTACTCTATCTCTGTTTGTGAGTATGAATTCTCAGATGTGCTTATGAACAGACATCACAGCCTATAATCTCTGGTTTATTAGAACCCCCTTTGTCTTACACAAATTGGTTGAACCTGGCTAAATGCTTAGAAGTTGCCCTCCCAGATCTGCTTTTAAATAATGTGACATTGAAACAATATAAGCATTGTAACTAACCATAAGATTAAAACTGAGCTTGCTTAATGCTACCAAATGGATTTGGGGAGGTGGGGGTAGTGGTGGAGGTACAAAAAGGAATGAAGGACAAAGGATAAATAGCTTAATAAACAAAACTGACATTTGAAATAAGGACAAATAGTTTTCACCCATTTATTGACCCATTAATATTGTCATTTGATCTAGTGTCAAACATAAAACTGTCAGAGCATCACTTTATCAAAAAGGCCACATAATACCAAAACAAAAACTTCAAGTGCATCAGAATCAGAATAAATAGCAGATTTAACTCAATGAACATGACTTGGACAAAGAAACAGTCCCATGAACTTCATTAAGAATGGCCTCTAGGAAGATCAAGTTAGGTGAACTTTAACCTCTCTGTTTTTTCCCCTCACAAAAGTGTCTAAAAATGGCACAGCAGGAATTTAATCCTATTTATACATTATTCAGTTATAATAATAACATTATTGCTGGCAAAAGAGCTCAATTAATCTTTACAGTCTTCCTATACAGTGTTTCAAATCTGTAATAGTAAATATAAAAGTTGTTAGTTTGGCGCTTCTAGGAATTCCACATGAAGGTACATTCATCCAAACACTTATGTCATCATTTACTTACCGTTGTTCAAAATCTGCTTGGGTTTCTTTATTCTATATAGGACACAAAATATGTCAACATAACTGTAACGTAACCAAACACTTTTTACAGTGTGGGGAAAAAGCAGAACAATTCATTTATTTTTGGCTGTCAGGATTTGCCATTAATAAGCATATGTCTTGAGTAAAATTTGTGTTTTATTTTATGAACTGCTGATGTCATGTTCAGTAGGTCTATAGAGTAGCCATTGATTCCCATATTAGTAAGTCAGTGACTGGCTACCACCAACTGTCCATTGGTTACCAAATTTAAATGTTCATTTCTCAGTGGCTTTTATGATTGCAGTGTTACCATGCCAGGGATTGAGGCTACCACAAAGAATCTCTATGGTGAGACATGTGAAAACAAATGGGTATACAGTGGCTGTCTGATTCATTGCCCTGGCATAGCCTTACAGCCACACCCTTTGAAATAGGACACACTTTATCTAAGCATCTCTCTAACTCTCTCTCTCTCTCTCTCTCCCTCTCTCTCTCTGTTTCTCACCCAGGTGAACTTCACTGTTCTGATGTCAGTAGTGTTGAAATGCAATGCCTCAGGCTGTGAGTGTTCAGAAACACTGGGCAGGTCTGGATCAAAGTGTGCAATCAGACCCCTCTTCCACTCTTACAACCCCTCCTTTTCCTACATCCATTACTCCCATTCTCTATCAACCCCCTTCCCTCAAACACAAGCCACTCCAATCACTTAATATGCAACCCCTCTCTCCTCCTCCGTTTTCTCAGTGACTTTGGTGGTCGGTGTTTCCACACAGCGCCAGCAGCAGTAAATAAATCTGTATGGAGAGCAGAATCATCCCAGAGCCGTAAATCTCAATCTGCTGCTGCTGTTCCATTCAGGTTGCTTTAAATCATATTAATGTCCCCTCTGTTCTGTATTCCACCCAAGTTCTTCAGTTTTTGTTGTGTACACCGTTCTGGAGGATTGTAGATCTGACAGACTGTTAGCATTTTGAAGACACCTCAGGGATGCTGCATTCTGGCCAGAAACTGGATTCTTCTATCTTCAGAGGTTGTGCTGGGGATGCTAATGGAGAGATATGTTGACAGAGGGTGCGTCTCAATCAATTGCCTTGTTCAGTAGTTCAAAAGTCAAAATTCTTTCAGTGCACAGAAATGTTCTTTCAGATGCTTTTTTAAAAATTCTTTCATGAATCATGAGAACCAATGTTTTAAAGAAACTTTTATTTATTGATAAATATTGTCAAAAATATGATCATGTTACCCTCCTTCGACATTCCCTCCTTTGGCTACCATTGGAGTTTAAAATTCTTTTATTTGTCAGAAAATTTTTATACAAGCTGGCTCCAAAATACCTATCTGATCTTCTGTATCTCTATAACCCTTTTAGAAGTTTAAGTTCTTGTAATCTTAACTTATTGAATATTCCTTATTCAAGGCTGATACTTAGAGGGGACCAAGCCTTTTTCGGTGATGGGTCCTTAACTGTGAAATGGTTTGCCTGTAGAACTTAGAATGGCCCTCTTTTTCAAAACTCATTGTTTCTTTAGTTTTAACAAGTATTGATCTGTTGCTTTTCAGATATGTTCTAATTTTTGGATGTTATATGCTCTTATTTTTACATATATATTATGTTTGCAGCAGTGTGTTATAATCTCAGACTACATGTCTGTAGCAAGTCTTGGTGCTTGCTCTGCCATAATAATCAAAGCAGCAGCAGCGTAGCAAATATATGATCTAGACCAAACACATCATCAGTGCCATAAACACATCAACATTGCCATATATATATTTATTACCATACTACATCTCTCCAAGAGTTGTCATCACAGTGTGCAAGATACATCATCTAGATGCACTGGGACGCATCGTCAGTGATGTATCCTGGGGTCACTGGGTGTTTTGGGTCTTTCAACATCAGACACCCTTGCCCAGGTGACCCAGCTAAGGTTGATCAGAGCCCAGCTTGCGTCTCAGTAGCCATCACCCACGGATCAGCCCTATTTATCCATTGCCATCTTGTGGCTTTCTCTGCAGCTTCACAAACAGACTTAATGGCCCTCTTCTTAGCTGCTACTGCTAGGCCTAGTTGGTTGAAGACTTTACAGAGCAAACACATCAACATTGCCATATACATATTTATTACCATACTACATCTCTCCAAGTGTTGCCATCACAGAAATACTTAAAAAAATATCAGTTCTGCTGTTGTTCATAAATTACAGATTTGTTGTTCTACCGCAATAACATTCTCATGTCACAATAAGTGTTCAAATGTGTGGTGAACAAAGTTTTTTTGTGTATATGCTGATTCACAACTTCAGGAGCAAGGGAGCTGATTGAGATGGACACAGATTTAAGTTTTGTCATGTCCAAGGTAAGTGATCTTTTAAGCTAATTGCACTGCCTTTTCCCTTCATGACCAGAACTGAGTTTGGATTATTTGGATAAATGAGGAGAGGCACGGTGGCTCAGTGGTTAGCATTGTCATCTCACAGCAAGAAGGTCGTTCATTTGAGTCACGGCTGGGCCAGTTGGCATTTCTGTGTGGAGTTTGCATGTTCTCCCCATGTTGGTGTGGGTTTCCTCCAGGTGCTCCAGTTTCCCCCACAGTCTCTGAAATAGAGACTAAGCCAAAGGAAAATGAAATTAAATGGATGAATGAGGAAATGGATGTTAAAATCTATAAACAAAAATGGTACTAAATACCAAACATGTGGTTCACTGGATCATAATCATAGGAGAACTGATGATATATAGAATGCATTTCTATAGTTGCTATAGAGCTATATAAAGCTAGGAAAAGAAAGGATGGCAGGGGGCCAGGGTGGAGCCAGAGGGGCAGTCTTCACAAGGACCTCTTAATAAGTCCATGTCTCTAGTTTAGTAACACTCTCAGTAAACCGAAGACACTGGACTTCCTGAATGAGACCTTGTGTATACACCCAAAAGGTGCTCTGATGGTGTGGACGTCCTCTGGCCAGGGTTTGGTCTTGGGGATCCTGTGACAGTGCTGGGTGAAGAAATAAGCCCATGTTAACTCCTGAGACCTCTTAGGGGCCAGTTTGTACTGTCAGGGTTTGAGTGTGGGAAAGACGAGGAGTCAGTTTGCAGGAAAAGAATGGGTATTTATTTAATGAAAAATCTAAATAAAAAGCAACAAAAACAAGGGGCAAAACAGACTATAACCAATGAAGACTGGGCTGAGTAAGGCAGGACAGGATTAAGGCTGGAGCCACAAAAGGACACACTGATGATGAACTGGTGCAGGACAACAAACACGAGGAAGCTTTAAAAAAGAACAAATCAAGAAAAGCAGGTGAACTGAATAAACTGATAATGGGATAACAATATGGGTGAGATTAGACAACAGACAGGAGAGCACATGGCACAAAGAGACAAAAACAAAAGGCATGTACTCACAATCAAGCAGGACAAGAACAGAACTAGTGTCTGGACCGAAGTGGCAGAGCCCTGAAATCATGACCATAATAACAATGACACGGTCACATGTCAGCTCTGTCTTGGTTTGTTCTGTTTCCCACTAGTTTAGTAATAACACACACCTGTTCCTGTTTCAGTTCATTAGCTTGTGTGTATTTCAGATTTCCAGTTTCCTCAGTTCCTTGTCTAGCCTTTTATGTCAGTATTAGGCTACAGTATGTCTGTGCACAGCTATCTTTGAGTGCTTGATATTAAACAAATGAAGAAAGGGAGGACTCAATAGGCATGGAAATCCCAGAAAGCAGCTGAAATTTCTCTTTAGGAAGCAGCCCTGCCCCTCGTTAGTGAAAATTAATATTAGCTGCTTCAGTCCAACATCTAATTACCAGCATGATGAAGATCAAACCAGGGTGGACATTTCAGCAAGACAATGATCCCAAACACAGACAAGAAAACTCAGTTGGTTTCAGAAAAGAAAATAAAGCGGCTAGAATGTCTCAGTCAATTGCCTGACTTGAATCCTAAAACAAACAAGAACTAAAGATTAGAGTCGATAGACAAGACCAAAGATGTTTAGATTCTTATAAAGTCTGAGAAAAAAATCACACCTGAGCAATGCATGTGACTCCATTTCTCCATACAAGAGGTGTGTTGAAGCAGTCAGCTGTCAAAAACCTTTTAGGGCCGGTACACATCAAGCCAACGCCAAACAGCTAGCGCTGACAAAACTCAACTGTGTCGTCACCTTGCATTGGCTCACATCTGGTCTCATCTGGACCAAAAAGCTGCTCATGAGCACACCAAACGTGCGGCAGCCAACTGATTCAAGAGCATGCGTTCTGCACCTGTGCAAGAGGACATGTCTTTCTGCACTGTGGGGGCAGTATTTGTTTTCTCGTTCAGAACGGCAAACCCAGAACTTCTGACGCATGTGTGCAATGTGTAAACAAAGCAGTGTTTAGTACTATTATCACAGTAATTGTCACTCACCACTGAGGCATTCACTCTTGCAAATATGTCTGATAATCTAATAATCCATATTGTTTGCAAATATTTGAGAAATATTTACTGTCAGCCTCTTTGTGTTCCTTCTTGACTTGGTTTGTTTACTTGCTATGTCACTTCACTACATCACACTCACGCTCTGATTTGTTGCTGAATAACTAGTCAGAGTGTTCTCTTCGGCCAATGGCCTGACACAGATTTGATGTTAACCCAATGAGAGGCGACGTATGGAACACACCAAATCAACTAGCTGGACCGACGCTGACCGACGAAGACCAACAGCTGACCGTCGGCTTTGGTGGGCCCTTATACAAAGCATTAAATACATTTCTTTAGTTCCATTGTTATTACTCATAACTATTTTTTCTGGAATTTTTTTATTTTGTTTTATTTTGATGTTTGGATTTTTTTCTGAAAATTGTAGAATAATATATATAAAATCCTTAAAATTATGTTTAAATAATACAGATCAACTAGCTCAATGCACTGAGCATTGTGTTACCGACAATGAGGTTGTAGGTTGGAAACCAGCATAGGGCATCATTCATGATTTTGGTGACACGGTGGCTCAGTGGTTAACACTGTCACCTCTCAGCAAGAAGGTCACTGGTTCGAGTCCCAGCTGGGTCAGTTGGCATTTCTGTGTGGAGTTTGCATGTTCTCCCCGTGTTGGTGTGGGTTTCCTCCGGGTGCACCGGTTTCCCCCACAGTCCAAAGACATGCTGTATAGACCATTTCAATGTGGCGGTGTCACTGGCCCATGAACATTTCCTGCTTGCTACCAAACTATTTCATAACAGTAACAAAAGGTAATTTAATCATATCTTAATGTTAAAGCAGCTGCCATGACATTATTTATCAATAGATGGACCTTTTTGGAGTCTTGGAAACTATGCACATTCAAAATATAATACAGGAAATACATTAGGACCATTGTTATTGTTTACATCCCTCAAAATGGTCTATAGGTGAATTGGATTAACTAAATTGGCCGTAGTGTATGAGTGTGTGTGAATAAGTGTGTATGAATGTTTCCCAGTACTGGGTTGCAGCTAGAAAGGCATCCGCTGTGTAAAACACATGCTGGATAAGTTGGCGGTTCATTCCGCTGTGGCGACCCTTGATGAATAAAGGCACTAAGCCAAAGGAAATTGAATGAATGATGAATACAATATAAATTTGCCATTGAAACCACAAAGGATTTTTCTGTTCAATTCTGAATGACGCACAAGTATCCTGCATTAACATTTTTGATCTTTTCCATCATCTATTAAACACACATGACTAATGCAACCCACCACACTCAATTTCTCACTTATTTTAACAAGCTCCAATAAACAAAAAAGACACTGATGCATCTTATTATAATGGACATTTGTCAGCATCTGTTCTTTAGGGAATAATGACCTTTGTCTTTAACTAATGTTTGACAAGTGAAAAAAAAAACATCTTTTTTATAAAGTAATAAGTAAGATTACGCTAAAAAAAAAGATTTTTGCTGCTTGTTCAAACTACTTTTCAATTTAAAAAGAGCTGAATTAACACATTTTTAGTGGGGACAACTTAATTGTTTTATGTTCAATCCACTTACATTTGTAAAAACGATTAAGTTAGCAATTTGTGTTTGGACAACGTGAAGGAATTGTGTGGAACCCAGCATTTTTTACAGCATACAAGCGTCACAAACTTCATTTTGAATTATGTTTATGGAGATTTAAAGGGCTTTAGTATTTTGGAATGTATATAAAGTAGGCTGCATGTGTGCAGAGGCATAAAGCTATTGATTTGAATCTTATAAGTCCTTCCTCTTTATTGATTATTGACAAGGGACTGATATCCTCTTTACAATTCCAGAACTCATTCCTCATGACCTCTTTTCTCTCTCTCTCTATCTCTCTCTCTCTCTCTCTCTCTCTCTCTCTCTCTCTCTCTCTCTCTCTCTCTCTCTCTCTCTCTCAATTCAATTCAATTCAATTCAATAATTGCTTTATTGGCATGACAAATGTTACAAATGTATTGCCAAAGCATTTATAAAGTTTGCATTAAAAAATAAAAGAACATACATATATAAAAAAAAAAAACAGTAAACACAGTAAATAGTAGTAGTAATAGTAGCAGTAAAAAAACTAAAAAAGATATATACATATAATAATTAAATAAATAATATATCATATTATTATTATTCAATATATCATATTATTATTCAATATATCATATATTATTCAATATATCATATTCATTTATATCATATTATTCATATATATGAAAAAAAAAATAGATCAGAATGCACTGTATTTCTCTGTCTCTCTCTCTCTCTCTCTTTCTCTCTCTCTCTCGGGCCCTTTTACAGTAATCTCGTTTTTTCCCACAGCAATGTAGGATAATCCATCAAGTTTTGCTTGCCTGGGAAGGTATGAGCAAGGTTTGAGGTTTACAGCATTTGTGAGTAAGAAGCACAACTGGTAATGTATTTTTGTATCATGCGATTTGAATGTTTCCTTTTTTAATATAAACAACAGGAAAATTTATTGAAGCAGCAAAATGAAAGCTTTTGAGCACTTTGAGCATTTTCTTCACTGTCTGCTGATTTCAAGGACTAGGTTGGGTTTCAAATCTTTGTCCTATAGAGTGGTTGTGTCACACTCAATTGCAAATATTCAGGCACCAAATTTAAAGTGTTTGTACACTTTTTGTCTACAGACGGACATGAATTATGAATGAGTTTCTTTTCCTCTCCCTTATTTTTCTCAACACAGATCTTAACAAGTGAGGACTCATTAGACTGAGTAATCCCCAAAGTACCCTGAATAACCCCATGTCAATATCTTTCTCACTGTAATCAGTGCAGCCTTTGTATTTAAACTTTAGTCCATTTCTCATACAAATTTTAAATAAATTTGTTTTTTAAAGCAATAAATCCTGTGTAAACTTTTGCTGATGTTTACATAGCACAGTCGTTGTGTTATTGCAATGGAATGCCCTTAATGAATTTGCTTTCAATAATAATATTTCACATTTTAAATTATTGTATTTTAATTGTACTTTTATTTTTTAATTGTATTTTTATCGGAAGGTTAAGTCAAGTCACCTATATTTCTATAGCACTTTACAACGTAGACTGTCACAAAGCTGCTTTACAAGGATTAACATATATAGGTAAAGTCATATAACAATATAATTTTTTTGGGAACATATTTAGCATATCAGGCAAGTAGCAGAACAGTAGCACAATGCTAATGTAATTATATAGTTCAAAACTAAACTGTCACTAGTTGAGTTTCCATCCTAATGTGTAGCAAATCTTTTCAAAGTTCACAAAAAAAATGTAATGTGTTAATGAGAGAGACATGCACTTCGGTGTGTTCACAATATGCTAGAATTACTATAATTCCAATAAATAAGTTACAAATATTTATATCCACATAGAGCTCAAAATTCCAATTTGTTGTATTAAGTGATCTCTTTAGCACCTGCATTTAGGTGCTGCTACTGCATTTATGTTTCTGTAATTTTGAAATAGCATGTGATGTTCTTCACAAAACTGTCTCCATCCTCTGACATGAAATTATGCATTTTTATGGTTGCAGTACCAGCTCCTAAAAATAGCACTTAGAAGAATCTGAGGTGGTCAGGGTGTTACAGTAGTCATGTGGTCAAGTCGTAGCTCTCAGAAAATTCATAGTTTACTATTGTAATGATGAGTTCCAAGAGGACGTGAACACTTTTTACAAGTGGCAATCTTGTAATCACAGTATTTATGATATGGCTTGAGTGCCTTATATACATAAATATATAAATAAATATATCCTTATATAGTCATATAAATTCATAATTATATGTAGGTGGACGTGAACCAAAGTTATTATAATTTTGTATTTTTACTTTGTTGTTATTTCAATATTATAAAACAAATGCTATAAATTTCAGGTTCACTTTAGTTAGTTTACTTTGATGGTTTTGTTTTAGTTTATTTTTGTTTTGTTAACACATTTCTATTTCGTTTTTTATATATTTAGTTTTTGTAGTCATTAAGAACATCACATTGCAGTTTTGGGTTCTGAAATCATACCTCTCTGCTAACATAAGCATTCAAATCTGTATCGTTAATTTTACTTATAACATGCCTTGATAATAAAACTAGAAATGTTTCAACATTTCCCAGAGATGATTTGAAGTTGTCGCGCTGATTGCATCATTGGGTTCAGCACTATAATTGGTTCTTGGTTGGATGCTCATTGGAAGAGAAGTCCCACTGCAGGAAAGCGTCGGTAATCTTCTGACACTGCAGAGGAAAATTTTTATCACAATGGCCATTAATCGGCTCCACAGTGGCAAATCGGCTGTCTGTGAACATGTCATACCAACAATCAAAGACTACACATTTTTTAAAAATTATAGGAAACTTTTAGGTTTTCCAAAAATTTGAAAAAAACTTTTATGAGCCAAACATTTTGTAATTTATAAATTTAATTCTGATCACATTTATCTGTTCGCAGTGACTGTGAGAGATTACAAATAAGCTTGTTCAACCTGTTGACTGCAGAAATATGGGATTTATAGATGGGTGTGCTTGAGGGAAAGAAAGAAAAATAGATATTCAGAGAAAAACAGTAAATGCTATAATAATTATTTGTACTGTACACCACAGATTTGTGGCTGTTTCTGCCTGAGCAAACAAAAGCAAACTAAATCCTGCTGGGAGTCATAAGCACACAGAGAGAGAGAGAGAGA
>CAIGQV010019186.1:20453945-20468206 GCA_903798115.1 Danio jaintianensis
GCACTGTAGAAGCTCTGTCACGAAAACAAATTCCTTGTATGTGTAAACATACCTGGCAATAAAGCTCTTTCTGATTCTGATTCTGATTCATAAGGGTGTCCATCACTGCACATGGCGTATGTCGTATGTGTTGGACACTGAGGTAAAGAGAGGGACAGAGCTGTAAACTGATCACCACCTAGTGAGTTAGATCTGCTGGCAGAGGAGGAGGCTGTAAAGACCTGGCAGGCCCAAGCATATTGTGAGGGTCCTTTGGGAACGAGTGGCTGCACCACATGTCAGAGGGATTTTCAACTCTCCCCTCCAGAAAAATTTTGATCAGATCCTGAGGGAAGCTGCAAACATTAAGACTGAGAGGTCTATGTTCTCTAACTCTACTGTTGACATGGCCATGAGGAGCTGTGGCTGTAAGGCCTGTTGTGTTTGTTGTGGTGGCATTCCACAAACCTGATGGTGGACATCGAAAGTAAGGAATGCCGTCAAGCTGAAGAAGGCTTGGTTGGCTCGTAGGACTCCTAAGGCAGCTGATGGGTACCAACAGGTCAAGCGTGCTGCTGCCCGGGCCAATGTAGAAGCAAAACTTGAGCCTGGGAAAAGTTTGGGGAGACCATGGAGGAAGACTACTGGTCAGAAATTCTGGCAAACCATCCAGCGCCTCAGGAGGGGGAAGCAGTTCCAGACCAACACTGTTTACAGCAGAAGTGGAGAACTGTTGACTGTAACTGGGCATGTTGTCAGATGGTTGAAGGAATACTTTGAGGATCTCCTCAATCCTACTGACATGCCTTCCAATGAGGAAGCAGAGGCTGGGGATGCAAAAGTTGACTCACCCATCACCCAAGATGAAGTCACTGAGGTCATTTGCACGCTCTGGGGGTGGATGAGATCCACCCTGTTTACCTCAAGTCTCTGGATGTTGTGGGGCTGTATTGGATGACACACCTTTATCTCGTGGAGGTCTGGGATAATAGCTCTGGAATTTCTAGACACAGCCTAAGGGCCGAAGGGGGTCTATTTTAGGGACCACAGGATTTCATCTCTACTCTTTAAAGATGATGTTGTCCTGTTGGCTTTATCAAACATAGACATTCAGCATGCACTGAGACAATTTGTTACTGAGTGTGATACAGCAGGGATGAGAATTGGCACCTCCAAGTCTGAGGCCATGGTGCTCAACCGGAAAAAGGTGGCTTCCCATCTCCAGGTTGGAGGAGAGTCCTTACCCCTGGTGGAAGAGTTCAAGTATCTTGGGTTTTTGTTCACGAGTATTGGAAGGATTGAATGTGAGATTGACAGGCAGATTTGTGATGCAGCAGAAACAATGTGGTTGATGTATCGGTTCATTGTGATAAAGAAGGAGCTGAGCCGAAAGACAAAGCTCTCAATTTACCAATCAATATATGTGGCAGGACACACCCTCAGAGATACGACTTTAAATTTGTTTCCACCAATTTTGAGTTCCAATCTGATCCATTTATCTGGTGCTAGGTGACTTTAGACACATTATAAATAGTGTACGTTATGTCCCAGTCATAGTGTAAAATAGTGTACTTTATGTCCCAGTCACGACAGTAAAATATGTTATACAAATCCTGTATGTTGATAAGACAAATAAAACAACAAATGAGATTATTGACACCGATTGTTGCAGCAGCTGTCCTGGTGGCTGGTCTCAGACCATCTTGGAGGTTGAAGATGCTAGATGTGGAGGTCCTGGGCTGGTGTGGTTATATGTGGTCTGCAGTTGTGAGGCCAGTTGGATGTACTGCCAAATTCTCTGAAACGCTGTTGGAGATAGCTTATGGTTGAGAAATGATTGTTCAATTTATGATCAACAGCTCTGCTGGACATTACTGCAGTTAGCATGCCAACTGCTTGCTCACTCAAAACTTTAGTCTGAGGCATCTGTGGCATTGTGCTGTGTGATAAAACTGCACATTTTAGAGTGGCGTGTTATTGTGGCCAACCTAAGGCACAACTGTGCAATAATCATGCTGTCTAATCAGCATCTTGATATGTCATGACTGTGAGGTTGATGTATTAACTCTGTAAAGGAAAAGTGCCCACTAACACAGATGTAGACTAATATGTGAACAATATTTGACAGAAACAGGCCTTTTGTGTACACAGAAAAATATTTAGATCTTTGAGTTCTGAGAATGACTGACGGACACAGATGACTCTGATGTTTTCCAACAAAGATGGGCAATGATTTATATATATATATATATATATATATGCTTGATTTTTTAAATACCAATACAATCAGGGCATTTTTAATGTATTTTTCTCTGCTGTCTTTGCTTGTTAATTTTTGTATGTATTTTTTATTTATTCATTTTTTATTGTTATTATTATTATTATTATTATTATTATTATTATTATTATTATTATTGTTATTATTTTGACTTGCAATTTTGGATGAGTGTTATGTGTGTTGGTATGTTTTTGGAATGTTTAATAAAAATAGTAAAAAAAAATAAAAATTAATAGATTACTTTTCTCAATGTTAGTTACTTTTTAAAATAACTAACACAAGACTTTAATATATTACTTTTAAAAGTAACTTTCCCCAACACTGGTACCTACCATATCAAATACTCTTGTATTTATAGCATACATTGCATGTTGTCATTGGATTGCTTTCATATTTCCACACAGCAGACAGTTAAACCGCACATTCCTGTCACAAACTGCACTTTCTAGGACATCTGGGGCACAGCTTCATTCAGCCAATACAGACTTTAATACCGATAACCTACTTACAAACATATCGCACATCAAACACACATTTAAGCTTGTTTAATGTGTTCTGTTTACATGTATGCATCAATCTGTATTTAAAGGTGAATTAAAGATATATTTATATAAAACACTTTTATCTCTTCAGAAGACTTAGATTGAACTGCATTTTTTAAAGTGTGAAGAATTTAGTGGACCTTTATTTGTGTTCGAAAATGTTATATAAAGTCTTTTGGGTTTGAAATAACAAAATGAGGGTCAGAAACCGAATTTTCTGTTATGTTAACTAACTCTTTACATTTTTATAAAAAAATTCCTTATGAAAGTGTAAATGAAATCTCACCCAAAGCTCTGTAATCCTAAACAGATGCGCTGACAAACTTTTACTAACTGAGCTCAAATGCCTGAACCACACCCAGAGGGTTTATAAACCACGGTTATAGAGGAATGGAGAGAGAGAGAGAAAGAGGAGATGAGGAAGAGTACACAGGATGATTAGGACATACATGGATTGATTCACACTTCATAACATGAGTGTTTGACCTCCGGCGAGGATGAAGCTAAAAGATCGCATTTTATTTGCAACCAAATTGCCTTGTTTCCATGGAGCGTGTGACACACCCACAGTTACAGAATACACACATGCACATACACATCAACACCATTAAGCAGAGTGTTTTACCAATCACATTTTGCTGTAGCCAATCACAGCTCAAAGAAGGATTAAACATGGGCCTGTTTGGACTGGCCCTTTTCATTATTGTTATGGAAGTATGTGCACTGTATTAAAGAATTGCCATATTTTACCCTTTCCAAATACAGATTGTTTGTGATCTTACTCAATAACTCAAACTAATGTGGAATTTGTGATATATTGAGAAATCCTGAAAAATCAAAAACAAATGTTAACACACATGCTAATAAAGCAGCTGTTTTTTATCTTACCACATGTCCCTTTGTTTTTTCTCCAGAATTCCCCACACCAAGCTCCTAGCCCTTCTCTCTTGTTTATTTAATTTCTCGTATACTACAGCTTGTTATTGCAGTTACCTCTGTACTCATTTTACCTCCTTTCATCAAGGAATTAGTAGGTTTTATAGGGAGAAGGTCGCTTTTAATATTTCCTTCTACTCCCTAAAGAAATAAGAAAGTGAAGTCTGCTGGAGGATGATATTTTTCTTGTGACTAACAGCTTTCATCCATCACCATGGCACCATGACACCAGGGTATGTCATTTAACTTGTAGTGACATGACTGCAAATGTTACCCTAAAAAATCTTTACTGTGGTTGTAATACACGTTTTATTACCTAAAACGGAAGTCAGTGTAGGACTGCTAATTCACTCAAATTGAATCAAGTCACCTTTGTTTTAGCATCTTAGTAGCTTCTCGGTAATAAAGAGAAAATTAACAGAATCATAAATGAGGCAAATCCAACAGTGTGAATATTCATTGAATTTTATTTCATTTCAATAACTGCTTAAAGTTCATTATTGATAAAAAAAAACTGTTTAGAAAGTTCTGCACCATCAAATCGATGTTGCTACTGAATATTAGATTTACTGGTCCCACTTTATATTAAGTGGCCTTAACTACTAGGTACTTACAACAAAAACTAAGTACAATGTACTTATTGTATACACTTATGGTGTTATTGAGGTGGGGTATGGGTAAGGATGTTTGCTTGTTATTTTTTCAGTGACTGTTTTTAGTTTCAGTTAGTTGTACATTTTCATATTGTGATTTTTTGTTTTCTTTTGGCCAGTACTTTTAGTCCTAATTTTAGTTTGTTTATTAAAATAACCCTACATATTTGCCTTTTTAGAGCAAATGTTTCACTGTGCATTAACTTAATTATAAATAAGTTTAAGGCATAAAATAACAAAATAAATTTAAAATCCGTCTTTCTTGATTTTTGCATTGTGATGAGCTGTTAACAAATAAGATGCTGTTACACTTACTTACCCCATTTTCAAAATAAAAGTCCAACATACATGGGAAATAATTATAAGCTGTGTTAATATAACTTAACTTATAACTTATTGATGTGAATTGATCTATTGAAAGTAACCTCACTAGGAAACATTGTGGCCAATCAAATGCTGCTGGGGCATGCATATTAATGACATTGTGTGGAATGCCACACTGTTTTTGTATTCGACTGGCCTGTTTTTTATCAGGATTTTACACTCATGACAGAATTTTACAACACATGGGAACGAGGAAACAATGGTGTTTGAGACACACAGTCTCACAGTCTGTCAATACCATGTACTAAACTCTTATTATTCAACTATATATGCAGATTGGCATATATGGCACATTTAAATTATGTAAATTGTTGCAGATTTGTTATTTTGGAAATGCTATTTTTATTGCCCACTTCAGACATTTTAACAAAATTTACTCTTACAACTAAATGTCAACTTACTACCATTAAACTATTAGCAGTATTACAGCAAGGGTTAGTAGAAAATGTGGCACATACTCATGCAAAGTTACTTATAGTCAACAAAATATATACAGGGGACCATCAAAATAGTGTTGCCTACAGGGCTAGGATTTAAGCTGTCAAGATTATATGCAAACAAAAGTTTATTGTTGCCCTTGTGTGAGTGTATGTGAGTTATACATGGCATCCGTACATAGAACATCTGCAAGAGCTTTTGTGCAAATGTGTAATATTTATTACCCTGAGGAGTTACACTTATGTACTAGTTCAGTTTTTCCTCTACTTGTCTTTGTCTGTCTGTTTTTTACAGTCAAATACAAGTTTTGGGAATTGCGTGAATAAAATTAGGCATGTATTCTCCTTTCCTACACTTAAAAACATTTTAAAAAGTAGCCAACCAAAAAACAGCCAATGTCATGATATATCTGACTTAAGATCTCCGCTGATACATAGCTGCAGTTTGGTAGCAGCTGTTAAATTTGAACAAGTCAGGTTGACGCTAGTATTATCAACTATGTAAATTAGCAAGCATTGAGTATGACAAACCATTAAAAATAGTTTTTTTTGCTTACGGTTCAAGTATTGTGTAGGTCTATGCTCCAAAATAATGCACACAATTTGCATTTAGACACCTTATGATAACATTGTTCTGCACTTTCTCATCTGATTTTTGTCCATTCAAATGTTTGAATCTGAAGTTTCTTTTCTCTCACCTACACTATAATGAGACACTAATGCTGAAGCTGAAATCGGGCTCTAAATAGGGGATAAATAATTCAGACAGTGTAAAAATGCTTTTACATTTGGGTGAATGAAGTCTGGTTTTACTGCTGTGGTGTGCACACAATTTTTTATTTTATTTTTTTTGTCAGTCCTGAGACACAAAAACACAGCACAAAAACACAAGTGCACAGTTGCAAGTTGGCACAGTAAACAACAAGCAAACATATTATACCCATTATACACAAAAGCATATGCATCTTTACCAAGCTTAATGGCTGTGGCCGAGTAATGATATGAACAAAATTCTAGTAGCAATTTTAAAAAGTCTGGTGAGCCTGGTGTCTGGTGTTACATAAAAAAGATAAAAACAATGTAAAATTGAGGTAAAACTATGAATACAGTGCATTTCTTTTCTTCTGTTTGCTTTTGAAAAACTATTGGTTTGGTTTAGGTCAGTGGTTTGCTAGGTGATCTGGATAAGTCCCACCTTCTGGTGGATGTGTATACACAAAGAGGGATGTGTACGTGAAACATATAACAAAACTTACAAAAAACATGAACATGCAACAAAATGTACCTTGAGCAATGTATTTTACATTTTGCAAAAATTTAGGCTAAGGTATGTATTTCCAATGAGGTTTCTTGTTTCAGCTGTAATTATGTCAACACATTAAATAACACTACGTGTTTCAGGGCACTTCAGCAAACCTTTAAAAAAATCTTTGTTTTATATTTGACATTATATTTTTCACAGCATTGGAAGAGCATTCCTTTTTGGTGGGTCTCAGAAATTAAAGCTGCAAAATGTATTGCATGAACTAGATTGTTATTTAGGGTATGTTTACATGACAGTGCTATTGCTATACATAAAAAAAAAATAATAAATACAAATGTTGTTCACAGGCAACATTATCAAAATGATCTCCATTCACACTGATCCATGAGAATGAGTAAAAACACTGTAACAGTGCAAGGCCAGTAGTTGGTGATGTCCCTATAGTGTAAATAAACACTCACCAACACACAAATGCATTATTCTATGCACATACATTTTTTTTTTTGCTTAGTCCCTTTATTAATCAGGGGTCGCCACAGCAGAATGAACTGCCAACTTATCCAGCATATGTTTTGCGTAGCGGATGCCCTTCCAGCTGCAACCCAACACTGGAAAACACCCACACACTCTTGCATTCACACACATACACTACGGCCAATTTAGCTTATTCAGTTCGCCTGTACCGCATGTCTTTGGACTGTGGGTGAAACCGGAGCACCCACTTTTAAGACACAAACGCAAAGATGCAAACTTCCCTAAGCACTTCTCCTTGGGGAAATCCTTGCCACCATTTTAAAGAGTGTTCCACTTTGTCAATTGAACGTGGGATATTTACATGGATATACCCTCGACCCCTCAATTTTGACAGAAGTAGCGAATCTGCTTCATACTCCAGCACCTTTATGTAGAATGCAATGCGATTGTGATGTCATGACAGTGTAGTTCCCAAGTGCTCAAGGGTTTAGGACTGGGATCACCAAACTTGTTCCTGGAGGGCCGGTATCCTGCAGAGTTTAGCTCCAACCCTAATTAAGCACACCTGAACAACCTAATCAAGGTCTTACTAGGTGTACTTGAAACTTTTTAGGGCATTCCATTAAAACCCTTTCAGATGTAGTGCCAGTAGTGGACGCTTGTGTAACGTAATCAATGACATACATCCGAGTAAATGAGATGGAGGGAAGTTAGCAAGTGAAGGACATAAAAATGGCCTGGAATGCAGCCAAAGATTCAATTAGTTTTGATCTGATGTGCTTATTTAGGCTTGAATTTAAACTGTGCAGAACTGCAGCCCTCCAGAAACAGTTTGACAGCTGTGATAAAAGGTACTTTAAAGCATTGTCTACTTATTTGGCTGTTGGTGCAATATTTTGCAAAGAGCTGCTACATTGCTTAAAGAGGTAGTTCACCCAGAAATAAAAAATTTGTCATCATTTGCTCACCTTTAACCTTCAACCTGTTTGAGTTTATTTCTTCTGTTGAACACAAAGGAAGATATACTGAAGAGTGTTGGGAAAAAGCCATTCACTTCTATGTTTTTTTGTTCCTTTACAGATGTCAATGTTTGCTTTTTTCCTACAATCTTTAGAATATTTTGTTTTGTGTTCAACACAAGAAAGAAATTCATGAAAAGTTTAGAACCTCATGAGTGTGGGTATCTTATGTAAAGATCTCTTTAAATAAGATGTGGCATTTTAATTTGTGTAGCACATCATGTTTGCATTTACAACATTCCTCTTCAAGTGTATGTGAGCCTGCAAGTGTAAAGAAAATGTTTGAGAAAAAATGTTTATAAACATCCCCCAGAAAAGCAGATAGAGTAGAGCAGGCGTTCCAGATTGTGGAGACTTTCATAATAAGCATTCAAAAAAGTGCTGCTCTTTGTGTTATTTTACAAAAATTATGTTTTTTTTTTTCTTTTATGTGAAAAAAAATCCTTAGAATATTACGTTAAGATCATGTTCTATGAAGACGTTTTGTAAATGGTCTACTGTAAATACAACCCCAACACAGAAAAAGTTGGGACAGTATGGAAAATGCAAATAAAAAAAAAAGAAAGTAGTGATTTCTAAATTTACTTTGACTTGTATTTCATTGCAGACAATACAACACATTATTTAATGTGTTCCTCATGATTCCCCCCCTTTTTTAATTAAACACGTATTTCAATTTTGGTTCTTGCAACACATTTAAAAAAAGTTGGAACAGTAAAAAGATGTTTAGGGACTGATGACATCAAGTGATGAAGTGTTTTAGGTGTAATTTTGTCCCATTCTTCCTGCAAACAAGTCTTAAGGTGGGCAACAGTACAGGGTCTCCGAGCCCAGAGAAGTCGACGGCACTTCTAGACACTGTTAACATAGGGCTTCCTTTTGGCACAGTGCAGTTTTCACTGGCATTTGTGGATGTAACTACATATTGGTACTTGACAAAAGTTTGCCAAAGTAGTCCTTAGCCCATGTGGTGATATCGCTTATTGATGAATGACGATTCTTGATGCAGTGTCGCCTGAGGGATCGGAGATCACGGTAGTTCAGCTTAGGCTTGCGCACTTGTCCTTTACGCACTGAAGTTCCTCCGGATTCCTTGAATCTTTTAATTATGTTATGCACTGTTAAAAGGTAAAATATCCAAATGTCTTCCTATCTTTCTTTGAGGAACATTGTTTTTAAACATTTCAATAATTTTCTCATGTATTTGTTTGCTTTTGTACCAAATCATAATTGCAATCACCGGTTGACATCACCTGTTTCAAATCACATCATTATTTAACCAATTTACCTGATTACTGGCCCTAAATTGCTCCTGTCCCAATTTTTTTTTAAATGTGTTGCAAGAACCAAAATTGGAATACATGTTTATTTTGAAAAAAGAAAATCACAACAACAATTAAAATAATGAGGAACACATTGAATAATGTTTGTTGTATTTTCTGCAAAATAATACAAGTCAAAGTAAATTTTGAAATCACTACTTTTTTTTTTTTTTTTTTTTGCTATATTTTTTTTTCTATATTGTCCCAACTTTTTTGGATTTGGAGTTGTATATCAAAACTATGTGCATTGCAGATGACTTTCTTTATCAATTTTAAAAGGGATTTTTTCTGTATTTAGATTTTTTAATTTAATTTATTTATTTATAACCCTTAGATTGTATGTATTTATATATTATATATTATTTATTTATTTATAAATTATTTATTATTTATATATTATTTATATATTTATACCTTGGCCAAATATTTTCCTGTTCCAACAAACCATACATCAATGACGGCTGATTCATTGAGCTTTTAGGTGATGTATAAATCTCAATCTGTGGTCCAGGGTCACATTTTTCTGTGTCAGAGAAAATGTTAACACATGGTCATGAAGAAAGTCATGAAAAATGCCATTTGGGCTTAAAATATGAAGAGGTAAACTATCCCTTTTAAGCACAGATCAGCTATGGACATACAATACAAAAGTTGCAGAATTAAGGAGGTGAAGAATAAAGAAATTATTTAAAGTACAATTGTAAAAAACTTTACTTTATTTGACAATAATATTTTATTCTAAATAATTATTATTCTAAATAATAACAGAAATTCTACTAATCCTAAACTTTTGAATGTTTGAGATTTTGAAGATTGAAGATTTTATGGCCATGGTAAAAGCTTGCCCAATCACACGTGTCTGTGTGCCTCACCCAGCCCCACCTCATGTTCACCTCGCCCTCCCTTGATTCCTCCCAGCCCTGCAGCTCTGTTTTTCACAAGCTCCTGCAGGTCCTCCTGTTCTCAGACTGCATTTCAGCTGCTGACGGCAGTTCAGCGAAAACACTCAACATTTTACGCAACCAACCTACAGTATGAGTGTAACTTTGGCAGTTTCCCAGTGCTTTTCTAAAATGTTTGTACAGACTGTCCCAAAACAAAATGTACGTACACACAAAATTTTAAAACAAATGTGCACAAATAATTTTCATTTAGTTCTCATAAGTCAATAGCATAAATGTGTTGGTACACTCTAAAACATTATGCATTTTCTCAAGAAACAGTCATTTATAACACAACAGTTTAATTAATCCAAATCAAATGATCCAAAGAGTCCTAATTATTTTGAAACTAAGACTACAACTATTATTCAAAAAACTGAAATAAAATTAAAATTTCACCATAAATGAGAAACAACTGAAACTAACAACAGTCACTGAAAAACTAACTGAAATAAAATTAGCGAAAATAAGGACCATTTTCAGACTCTGTTAGTTTAGAGAAATAACAGTAGATGGCGCTTTTAAAACCAAACACATAATTTAAGCACAATATTAAACTTTTGTTTATAGAGGCTTATTTTATTTTTATTACTACAAGGTTTCCCCAAAAGTTAATAAGAAAGAATTACTACAACTAAACTAAAACTAATAAAACCATTAAAGCAAGTAAAACTAATTTGAAATTTACAGTAAATTTTTTAATAATATCAAAATAAAACTAATTTAAAACCGCAAAACAATTAAAACCTTGGTCCAAAAAAAAAAAAAAAAAAACACTTTTTTTTCAGCTCTAATCTTAAAACATCAAACGTATATCTTTTCAGAACACTGATGGAATCCATCAAGGGGGGACAGAGAGGAAATTTCTAGAACACTGAAATTCTATTCCACTGAGAACATGAGAAGAGCAGATCAGTCAACTTCATCTGGAAGTGATATTCTCAAAAGCACAACTGACAGGTGTGCAGGTCCCATCATGGAAAAGGGAGATTCATGGGGTGGTGGCGTGGCGTGTTGGAATCTTACCCTCAGAAGCAGACACTACTGATTATGTTTATTTGTCTGCTTTCTTGTTTTTACTTCATGCCACTGTATTATAAACCCTGCGGCACAACACATTTCCCTTTTACTTCCTTCAAAGCTATGAGAAAGCAATCTTCCTTGCTAGCAAAATCCACAATCCCCCTCTAGGCCAGCGAGCATTTTATGTACAGTATGTATGATGTTTAGTTATTTAGTGAAATGACCTCTCTGTTAGGTTCTTGCTAATAGATGTTACTGAAGCAATACAATACAATAGAGATTAATTTACTGGCAGTTCATTCTGCTATGGTGACCCCTGATAAAAGAAGGGAATTAGCCGAAGGTGAGTGAGTGAGTGGATGAATGAGTGAGTGTGTGTGTGTGTTAAAGATTTTATTCAGCATAAACAATATCCAATTGATGTAATCTCTATTTATTTATTATCTGTATTCATGAAATCACATATATACTTACTCCCAGGGCATTTTATATCGAAGTTGATATTTAGCCGCACCATATTGGTGTTTCGTAACATCTAGTTTTTATCTGAGTTTTTAGCCCAATGCTCAACCCCCAATTGCTCAAACCCGACACACACGCATACACTACGGACAATTTAGCTTACCCAATTCACCTATATATATATATATATATATATATATATATAACAGCATATGATTTCAGGCGTTATTCATGCATTTCAGGGGTTTTATGATGGTAAATGTAAGATTTTAAGACATGTTCTAATAAAATGTAATGAATAATGTGAAAGTGAACACAATATGCCAGAATGTTCTTAAATGAGCAGACAATGAGTTGTGTTAGCAACATTTTATTCTTTAAAATTACAAACTTTCTTGTTTTAGTGATTTCTGAAGAATTGTAAATAAACATTTGCTTGAGATACAAAATGGCATGACTGTATTACGCAAGTTTATGATTAAAACAAGAAATAACTGGCTCAAAAAAAATCTACTTAGTTCATATAGGTTAATTATTTTCATAACTCATTAACATATATGTGGTCCTGTTTTAAGTAAACTCATTTGATTTGACTTTACCCTACAGAGGCAAATGCTGCTGACCATGTTTGTTTGTATATATAAATATATATATATATTTTTTTTTCTTCATGCTATAGTAGTGCATAGCCTGCAGCACAGTTCCTTCTTGCTTTCTTCAAAGCCATAAAAAAAGTGTTGTTTTTTTTTCTTTCTTGCAGCAGCATATCCAGGATCCTCCTGTATAGGCCGACACACTCCAGAAATCAGGATTATGAAACTGCAAATGATTGTCAAGTAGGAATGGATGTTGGTCTTTCCTCAGTACAAAATACAAAGCACACAGGAAGTTAACAGTCTTGGGGCAAAAATGAATCAGGATGATGACTAAGAAAATGCACAAGCCCAAATTCAACATGCAATCCATTTTGAGAGTCTATTTGCTATGTGGAAAGCTGATGTATCACATTCTTGTAATATATGATGTGTTGGCATTGTATTTAATTTTCTGAATATTGTTACCATAAATGATTATTCATGAACTGATTTTATGGGAAAGTAGCCTACATCAAACAAAGTTAAATAAAACCTAACATATGATTACAGTAAATAGATACTAAATTAGTAAAGGGATAAACAAATAAAACCATTATCAAATAAAAACAAGGCGACACAGTGGCTCAGTGGTTAGCACTGTCGCCTCACAGCAAGAAGGTCGCTGGTTCG
Organism: Danio jaintianensis; assembly: GCA_903798115.1. NCBI lineage: Eukaryota > Metazoa > Chordata > Actinopteri > Cypriniformes > Danionidae > Danio > Danio jaintianensis. Next base: position 20,466,925 of record CAIGQV010019186.1, read on the forward strand.
AGTCCCAGCTGGGTCAGTTGGCATTTCTGTGTGGAGTTTGCATGTTCTCCCTGTGTCCGCGTGGGTTTCCTCCGGGTGCTTTGGTTTCCCTCACAGTTGAAAGACATGCAGTACAGGTGAATTGAATAAACTAAATTGGCCATAGTGTATGTGTGTGGATGAGTGTGTATGGAAGTATGTAAAGAACCTTACTATGTTTATGCATGCAATTTGTTTTTTAGTTAATTGACCTATCTATTAGGATTCTTGTTAGATGTTATGTATTTCATCATTTTAGATATTATTTCATAGTCAATAACTCAGTTCTGTTGTTTGATTTAAGTAAGCTGTATGTAATTGATGTATAAGGCTCTGTAAATTGGCAATTATATAATGTGATTTCAGTAAAAGATTGAAACCATTTAATATGTACTGACATCTAGAAGAACATTGTTTGTTTCTCTAAAGGACCTTTCAGTGAACAGTTCTTAAAAGAAACATCCCTCCCATCTGCGTGAAGAACATTTTGTCAGTCTAAAGAACCTACATTAAAAAGCTTCCGTGAATATTATCGGTTCTTCATTACACCACCAAGAACCTTTATTTTAAGCGTGAAATTTAAGAAAGAGTGCCATCTTGTGTTTACTAATGTAGTTCGCATGTGCAATACCAAAAGTTCATTCATTCATTCATTCATTTTCTTTTCGGCTTAGTCCCTTTAATAATCTGGGGTCGCCACAGCGGAATGAACCGCCAACTTATCCAGCATATGTTTTACGCAGCGGATGCCCTTCCAGCTGCAACCCATCTCTGGGAAACATCCATACACACCCATTCACACTCATACACTATACGGACAATTTAGCTTACCCAATTCACCTATACCGCATGTCTTTGGACTTGTGGGGGAAACCGGAGCACCCGGAGGAAACCCACGCCAACACGGGGAGAACATGCAAACTCCACACAGAAATGCCAACTGACTCAGCCGAGGCTCGAACCAGTGACCTTCTTGCTGTGAGGCGATTGTGCTACCCACTGCGCCACCGTGAGGCCCATACCAAAAGTTGTAAAATACATTTCATGATGATGTATTTTATAAGTACAAACTGCATTTCTTACAATGTAAATGTTTTTGTCTGTGTGTTTGTCATTGCATTCACTTACGATCTTAGTCCCTTTTTAGCCTATTTTTCCTCATATTTTCTTGGTGGCGAAATATGGGCTATTAAAATACATTAATAAATGTAGTTTGTGAAGTAGTTAATTCAAATTAGTAAATAAAAGTTTACTTCCTACATTA
>CAIGQV010019186.1:20478172-20518848 GCA_903798115.1 Danio jaintianensis
ATATATATATATATATATATATATATATATATATATATATATATATACACACACACACACACACACACACACAGACACACACCTAGCCTATATATCAGAATTATAATCTATTTATATAATTGTAAATTAATGAAGATTAATTTTTACACATTTTTGCCAATATATTTTTTTCGACGACTATTACAAGATTAAGAATAGGCTAAAGAAAGAACTGCTGGTTCTTGCGCTATAGAATCAGCATTTTCCCGTCACAATGTATAGGCCTATATACGAATGAAAGGAAAAAAGAAAAAACAAGATAAGGTGTAATTAAAACCGATACGAAAAATATTCGAAATGCGAATGTAAATTTGCTTAAGACCGATATATTGATTACAAGATCCTTCATGACAGAATAAACAACACCTGCAAACGGTTCAGCACTAGGCTACACGCTGTATCTACATATAAGAAAAACGCCAATTGATTCCCCGCCTATTACTTTTTTCTTTTGTCTGACTGAAAAGACTCCCTCAGCGCCAGAAATTGCTCGTAATTGCGACAGACAGAGGAAAATGCGCGAGGATGCACAAAAACCAAATGGCTGCAATTATGATTCGATTCAATGAGCACAGTTTAGAAAGACAGGCACCATGCGGTCAGAAATTGTGATAAAAAAAATCGCATAAACTAGAAGAGCATCTAAAGATATATAGTGAAGGTATACTACTACTACTACTACTACTAATAATAATAATAATAATAATAATAATAATAATAATAATAACAACAACAACAATCATATTATTTTTATTATTAGGTCTATTATTATTACTGCGACTTTTGTGCATCCTCTTTACAATCTAATGACTTCTCTTTTTCCTTCTTCGCTATTTTTCTCCATATGCCATATCGCTGCAAAGATTTTTTTTTAAGAGTAATTGAAAATTAAGCCACACAGCATAACTTGAAGGTCTAATCATTAATTGTAATGTTTAATTCTGTCGTGTCATCAAGTCATCTCTCTCTTTTTTGTCCATGTCTTGGGAAAAAAATACATCACTGTTTTAATAAAATAATTAATAAAATAAATTCTTTGGACACAAATAGGCTAGTCATTTGATAATGTAATCGCTTATCTCTCATGTGTATCTTTTTTAGAGAAACTGCGCGTTTCTTTAAAATATAGCCTAACCCTTGCGGACAGTTTAGAAAAGCAGAAGGAAAGTTTCCAGATGGCACTGCAGTCTCTGAAGCTACGGATTAACTAGTAAGGGTCACAATGTAATTAACTTTAATTGTACACATCATAGAGGCACAGTCCTATTAAACAGATGCAGAATGGAAGTCGACTATTGTGCACGTCAGCGCACTTTCTAGCTCATTTCACTCAGAATAAATTTAGTCATTCAACTGTGGTTTTGTGGAAGTAAAATATTTGTTAAACATCGTATAGCTTCCAAATACACCCTAAATCGACAACTAAGATACTGTTACTGTTATAGCAAGACAAAATTCAAACTCCGTCAAATGTCAGACAGCATAAACAGTTTACGAATGATGTCGTGTAGCAAGATGTGATTATAGGGTATTCTTAATACGCTACACATGGCTCATACTGTAACCCATGGACCATAGATATAATCACCTCTCGAGAGATACAGCGCTAACTACATTACTGCGGAGTAATATGATGTATGGAGAAACCCCGACATAATAATACGACGTAATGACATTTCATTCCCTGTGCATTCAATGCTTAAGTCGGAGATGATATCATAAACCAAAGAGTTTGTAACAGTAAGGAGATCTTTAAACTTATTAGGCTACAAAAAAACCTACACGCATTAAATAATTAGAACTCCATTAATTCGAGATGTAAAAACCCAGTGGTGGAACCGCGTAGCTGTTTCAAAAAGAGATTTGATTAAGACAAAGTAAAAAGTAAGTACGATTAAAAATTGGCCAAAAGTTTAGAAACATTTATTTAAATAGCAAACTCTAAACTGCAGTTCCATCTCACACGTCACAGTTGAAGATGTCATGTCATTCTTGTCCTGTCAATCTTCCTCTGGTAGCTTAGTCAGAATCTCTACACCATCGCTGGTGATGACAACCGTGTGTTCAAACTGTGCCGATCTGAGGACCAACAAGAACACACACACACACACACACACACACACACAGACACAGTTTTTCAGAGATTTTAAAAAAGCGACGAAAAAGCAGAAGCCTACACCTGAAAAATATCACATAATTTTGATATACACACAATATATAAGCATACATATAATTGTGATATATGTAGGCCTATACACATTACCAGAATAGTTAGCATAATGACCAATATATTAAAGGAGTTGACAAACAATATTATAAAGATGTTTTTGTTTAGTTTTTTCATTAAAAGTGTAAAAGCAAGTGACTTGTGTTTGAACAAAATTATGAATAAAACATATTTAATCCTCATCCAGTAAATCCAGAACAAAGTGGGGCTTTATAATTAAAAAAACAACTTTCTTACAAGCCAAAGTATACTTGAGCGTGAATGTGATTTGTTTCGCATTACAATATTGACACTAAACACTATTTTATATGTTGACGAATTGTGATGTTCATGCACTCCAATGGGCATGTTTTTGTTGTTGTTGTTGTTGTTGTTCTTTTTCCCACTGCACATTTGTTCCACAGCAAGATGATAGCATCTCAACTTTTCAGAATGCCACAAAACACACCACAGGTCATGTGTCAATACAATCAGATTCACCCTTTAATACTAATTATAATCTAAATATTCTGCTACCCAGAAATATTTTACACCACAGATAATTCCTTTGTTTAGAGTCTAGTTACTTGTCCCAATTACTGTTATGTTTAAGGGGATCACAGCTCATGACTGCTTAGCCAAGGCAGCTAGCATTCTCCATACATTTTTAGATGCAACCTGCAAATGCCTGTAAATGAATAAAGAAGTTTTCATTGACCATAATCTTTGAAGAGAAAAATTGCTAAGATGGAACAAGGGTGATTCTGTCTGGTGTATAGATATGAGTGATTCTACATTTGCAGGTACATATGGTGTCCAAATCATTATTTTTCTGTTTTTTCAAGTGGTTATGTTTTTATTTGAAAAAAATGGTCACTTAATGTCATGAAGCACAAGATAGAGGCCATAACAATGTAATATTCTCTCCCAAAAAGTGTCTTGATGAAAACCATGATTTCTTGTTGTCCAATTTAGTCAGTGTAATTTTTCCATCATGCAGCATCACTGTGTAAATATTTGTGTAATCATTTATTTTATTTATAAAATGAAAAACCCTATCTTATAAAAGTGCATGCCAATAAATCTTGCGTCAATTATGTTACTTTACCTTTAAACATATGGAATTATCTCCCACAACTATGCGGATTTCAGGAAATTATGTCACTTTCTCTCTCTAATATGATCTAAAGCACTAACATCTTTGTTTGCTCTCTCTGAGAAAATATTTAGATGTAAAATGTTCTTACACCAAGCGTTATTTTGTATACCTTAAAAATATGTCAACACAATATCAAAAGAAACGCATAATTTATTAATGATTACACAGTGGGTTGTTTAATAGTCTTGTAATCATGATTTCATTAGTGGTATGTATTCTTTGTATTGTTACCAAGTAAGAGTAACAATGCTTACAGTGTGAAACAAAATTAACAATCAATACTGTAGACAAGATTTTTTTTTCCATTAAATGTAAAAAAAAGAAAGTGACTTGTGTTTGGAAAGCACTGAATCATTAAAGTTGAATGTTTCCTATAAGATACTGGAGTAACAATGTAAACAGTATATAACATAATTGATGACCAATACTTTAGTAACAGTGTTGACAACCAATAGGCTATTATTAAAAAAAATGTTGTTGTTTTTTTTAGAGGTAAGAAATTGGTTTAGATAACACTTAATCATTAAAAGTTTCCAATGAGATACTGAAGAAGCAATGTGAACAGTATATAACATATTTAATGAGCAATACTGTTAACAAAGCTGACAAAAAATATTATAAAAATGTTATTGTTTTTTTTTACAGGTTAAAAAGGAAGAGACTTGTGTTTGGAAAGCACTGAATCATTAAAACTTAAGATGTTTCCAATAAGATACTGGAGTAACAATGTCAACATATGTAACAATGAATAATGAATATGGGAGTAACAGTTGACAAACAATATTATAAATATTGTTTTTAAGGTTAAAAAAGGAAGTGACTTGTGTTTGGAAAACACTGAATCATTAAAATCCCATGTTTCCAATAATATACTGCAGTAACAACGCCAACAGTTACAATGAATATAAAACAAATAATAATTTAGCAACAGAGTTGAAAAACACTGTTATAAAGATTTTTTTTTTATGTAAAAAAAAAAAGAAGTGACTTGTGTTTGGTGAGCACTAAATCATTCAAACCTAATGTTTCCAATTAGATACTGAAAGAACTTCTTTCAGTAAACACATTTCTCTTTTCTCTCTTCACCTTTTGAAATACAAAAACTTGTCTCCAAATAGAATCACCCAGAGAATGTGTTCACACATGCTATCAAACACAGTACACTTTAAAACATTATTTTAGTATCCATTTTCATATTCTGCACCCCAGTCAGCCTTAATAATCAGAGTTTTAATCAACCACTGACCAAGTATTAACACTCGGCTCTCACCTGCCAACAGGGCAATCAGCTCATTTGCAATTAAGACTGAAGTGCTCTCGAGTGAAATATATGCAGTTAAAGGAAAGTTTAACACGGAGCACTTGCCTTTATACGTGCTTCAAATTCTGAGAGTACTTAGTCTTTCCAAGTTAAATGTCAACAGCCAATAGAAATAAAGTTCTTGAACATTCTCAATAGGAATTAGCCACTTATTCTTGCATGAAGTAATGGATGATTAATGTAGGCTACATTTAAATGGCTGCATTGGGCTCTCATTAGAAAGGTGGTGAGAGAAAGTGTAGGTGGAGAAATCGAGCACAACACCTTTTGTCGTCCACAGACACAGCAGTCCACTTGTCACTAAGGATCCTGAATTCTGACGTTCCCTCCATAAGAATAGGTTCTAAAAAAAAAGTGCGATGGTTAAATGTGCCAAAAATGCTTCTATTGATGCGCAATAAAGTGAACTCTCTGTAAATTGAAAGGTCAGTTCACACAGACCTATGGTAAAGGACATGCCCTCTTCCATCTGTAGGTCATTGTCATTAGCTGTAAAATAGAAAACAAGAACAGTATTGAACAAACTTTACTCCACTGCAAGTATTCCATTCATTAAAATGGTAAAACACTTAATCATCACATAAAATAAAAAAAATCACCACTTTAATAAACTACATTTAAATGGTTGCAACAGAGTGCAATATAACTCATAACTAACATATCTAAAGCTTATAAACTGTAAAAAAAAAAAATAATAATAATTAATTAACAGTTTCTTGGTAATTGTGGGTGTTTTCTGTTTATTAATTTAAATTTATTGATTTAAAATTTAATTTAAATCACACTTTTTGACCCAAAGATGGGTTACCTAGTATTTTCTTTAGAAGGTATTGTATTGTATATTTTTATTTAATGCCATGTCAGCACCTCAGGTCATTCATTCATTTTCTTTTTGGCTTAGTCCCTTTATTAATCTGGGGTCGCCACAGCGGAATGAACCGCCAAGTTATCCAGCATATGTTTTACACAGCGGATGCCCTTCCAGCTGCAACCCAGTACTGGGAAACACCTATACACTCCCATTCACACACATACACTACGGACAATTTAGCTTACCCAATTCACCTATAGCACATGTCTTTGGACTTGCTGGGGGATTATATTTGTGCATATACATTAGTTTAGTCAGTGTTTAGTCAGTACTGAACCAAATCTGTAGTTAATCTAAGAAAATAACTCACGATAACAGTTACACTTTTTATGTTAGGGAAAAATATTAAATAAATTTTTTTTTTTAAAAGAGCAAAAATAAAAATAAACAAAAAATATATAACATTTTATCGAAATTTTGTAGCATTGTATTGCATTGGATTTTTTTTTTGCATTTTTAAAAATATTTTTGCAGAAACTTAAATGTATTATCTTTCTATTTCTAAAGATGTTTGATGACTAAAATATTATTTTAATAAATATACCTGTTTAATATATCTGTTTTGTTCAAATGCACAAAAATACATTATACAGTGGGTGCGGAAAGTATTCAGACCCCCTTAAAATTTTCACTCTTTGTTACATTGTAGGCATTTGCCAAAATCATACAAGTTAATTATTTTTCCTCATCAATGTACACACAGCACCCCATATTGACAGAAAAACAGAATTGTTGATTTATTAAAAAAGAAAAACTGAAATATTTCATGGTCCTATGTATTCAGACCCTTGGCTGTGAAACTTATATATTATATTTTTCTTTTTTAATAAATCTGCAAAAATGTCAACAATTCTGTGTTTTTTCTGTCAACATGGGGTCATGTGTGTACATTAATGAGAGAAAAAAAAGAACTTAAATGATTTTAGCAAATAGCTGGAATATAAGAAAGAGTGAAAAATGTAAGGGGGTCTGAATAATTTCTGTACCCACTGTACGTATAGATATATATATATATAAATAAAAGTCACATTGTTAAGCTGTAACTCATCTTCAATATCAAAAGATGTCAGTGCAGAGCAAGGGCCAATAATCCAATTCAAATAATCCAATTACAACTTTTTTGTGCTATGTAAACTAAAACATTAGTTCACCAAAACTGCAAATTCTATATCACCCTCATATTAATCTAAACCTGCACTAACACAAAGAGATGATTGCAGACTATTCCAGACTTTTAACCTCCACACATTTCTTTTCTGGTGTTCCACTAAACAAAATACAGTAATAAACATATGAAAACTGAAAAAATACATATATTTTGATTAAACCATCTCTTTAAGTTAATCGAGATCAAAATTTAAATATTAAGTGATAAATGATACACACTATAATTCTAAGTAACACTTTAGTTTAAATACCCACTAACTAATGGCTTATTACCTGCTTATTATTAAAATATTGGCAGTTTATTAGTACTTCTAAAGTTAGATCTTATTCTACATCCCTAATTCTACCCAATCCCTAAACTCAACTACTACCTTAATAACTAACAGTAGCAAATTATTCATTTATTGAGCTAAAAGTCTTAGTTAATGGTTTGTTAATAGTGAGTAATTTTACCTTAAAATAAAGTGTGACCTAATTTCGACTCTTACCATGATGCCATATCTCTGGATGTCCATGGAAATATTCTCCGATCCCATGGCCGATAAAATATGGACATACACGGAACCCATTTGAGTTCGCTATATTGCTGCAAGTAAAAAAACAAAAACAAAAAAACATAAGTAAATAATCTGATTTATATTGAGCTGGGTTAACCTTTGTTGCTGTATGATATAAACGTATGTTTATTTTCCTATTTCGGATAAAAGCTTCTGCAAAATGATTAAGTGTAAAAGCTAAAAAAAAAATCTGGTTTACTAGAGTGCTGTCTTTGAGACGTCAAATTGAACAGTGCTGCTTACCTGTATTCAAACAGCTATTTCACAGTGAATAACACATGCTAGACACCTTCAAGCACATTTTTTTTATATATTTGGGGAGGGGGATGTATAAAGAAGGTGTATAAACAGGCAAAAAGATAAAACTGAAAGAGAAAGAATATTTAAAAAAATGCAAGAGACAAAGAATTGCAAAGAGTTTGAAAGAGGATGCCAGCATGATAAAAATATATATATAAATGGGAGAGATGGAGAGAAGGAGTGAAAGAGAGGTCTAAGTGCTTTTTCCTGAGGAGAGGTAATTGTTCCCTCTGTGTGTATATAATAACAGTGTATGTCCCTGCAGAAGCTCAGAATCCTACGCAGAGAGAGAAACAGAGAGAAAGAGAGAGAGAGAGAGAGAGAGAGAGAGAGAAACAACACAAGCATTGCTTCCTCAGACACAGAAGGAATATATATTGCTATAGTTTATATCCATACAAACACATTCAATGTTTTAATTTCAAAATACATGTGCAAACATACATACATGCCTGCATTTGCCATAAAATGAAATAATAAAACATTCACTGGCACTCTTTCCAGCTATAGATTTTGACTCCGAGCCCCATATCAGCATCTTCGCAATTGATATTTTGCACATGTACGTCTTTGCATTAGAAGTGTAAAGTCAATAAGATGTTTCTGTAGTGTATGTGAGTGATTGAGTGTGTCCTCTCTGTATGTGAAAAGGCTCCTGCGGATCTTTTCGTGTCTCTGTGGGGAGCTGAATCCACCCTGGCAGAGTCTACGATTCTCAAAGACAGCAGGACCAAGCCTGTAATTTACATCGCTCTCTCTCTCTCTCTCCCCCTCACACACACGGACACAAGCACACGCACACATCCAACAAGACAAACTAACCTGTAATTTACACCCCATTGCAGGAAAAACCCCAATGCACTCTGGGTAATTGCTTGCTCGGAGCTCACTGAGAAATACATTAACTCTTTGCAGTCCTTCTTCAGACACTACACTATCAAATAAGGGCTTCATAACCTGACAAGGCAAGATTGCTGTCTTTTTTTTTATACTTTTGCACAAAAGGGGATAATAGAGAGGTTCAGAGGTTAGATGCTCTTTTCTTTTTTTGTTAAAAATAGCACAAGTGGGAGAAAAATGAATAATGAATGAAAGACGTTTCCCCACAGATCTCTATACTTGAAGGTGCCGTTAGGAATTGAAGCTTGCGATGCAAACTGGGACGAGTGTGGGAATGAAGACTCACCTGATGGTGTTGCCAATGACGCACAAAGGTCGTCCTGGGCCACAGGCGGCGATGGCTTGATCTCTGCACTGACGAGCCACATCCACTAACTTTCTGCCCTGGTCGTTGACTGAGCCAATCAGAAATGTCTCTGAGGTGTCACCATGGTAACCTTCCAGATAAACCTATAGAATACATATAGACTATTAAGTGGTAAAGGCATGTATAAATTATATCCTTATTGAGTACTAGCAACAACTAAAATTACTAACAATTTAAGGAAAGGACTTACTGTGACATCAATATTGATGATATCGCCATCCTGCAATGGCCGACTAAAAAACAAAACACAGGATTCACTGTATAAATTTATTAAAGATGCAAGTCACACTTGATAAGTCATACTTCGTAATAACAAATGTTGGAGTGACACAACTCTCCTATGTATATAAAAAAAGAGATTTTGGAAAAGGAAATGAATAATATTTGTCCACCAATTGAAAGTCACGTCATGCAGAAACATGCAGAAACACACCCTCTCTTGACTGTACACACTAAAAGATTTATTAAATCTTATTAAACCTTTTTTAATCTTAGAGGCCACAAGTATGAGGACAAAATAAGTCCTAGACTAGATAGTGTGTGCTGTACCACCAAGTGACAAAGACAGAACACCACACAGCATAAGATTTTCAAACAGAGTCTCGAATGTGAACACAAGAAATCTGGCAAAATCTCTCGACGTGAGAATAAATATGCCAGATGAATAAACAAATCAACATTTGTGCTGTTGCCACAAATCGACATGCAGAAAGGAATTGCACAAAAGCAAGATAAGAGATTAAGCTCAAATATTTAAACTATCCTGACTGAATTTAGCCCTGACTCAAAATTAAACTACTACTAAGAGAGTTAAGTTACTGCAGACCAGGCTAAGATTAATCCTAGTGATGTATCTGTTAGCATTACTAGACATTAATGAGTTTATAGTCACTCCATGTTCTTGGCCATTTACAACCATTACAATTAAAATATGTACATGTTCAAATGTATTAGCAATAATTGTATATATGTTCATATGGGCATTTCACATTTCTGTATAAAAATAAAATTAATTTAAAAAAAAAGTAATATTATCGATTAAATAAAATCAATTAAACAGAAAAAAAAACTTAAATGAAAGATTAGTCAGATAAAGTATAGATATTAAAGAATAAATGGGTTTGCAACTAATCTTCATGATAAATTTCCTCAGTAACATGTCTACTGGTCACTTTTAAGTTTGTCAATAAGTTTGTCAATAAGTTTCACCTTCTCCTATGTTTCTCCTATGTTTCTGTTAAGTCTTTGAAAAAAAGTAATGGGAGTTACCAGATCAGTGGGTTTTTCAACTCATTACCTCATTGGCTCACATCTGTGGGGGTTTTCATATGTGCTTGACAAAGCAGCACATTCTCATTCTGGACCAGCAAACAATCAACAAACTAATCCAGGGTGATCTGATTTAACTAGATCAAGCCTCACTTTTTCTGTTATCCTGGTTTTCTTAATTTTACTTTTGTGCAACCCCTCTGCTTCTCCATCTATGCTGTCCGAACCTATTTCACTTTATGCTGTGCCATGATCGTGTTTATTATGCTTCTGTCTTCTGTCAGTTTGCTTTCTGACTGGATATTGTTTCATTTCATGTGATCCAATCATAACTTTAAAAAAAATCACATAATTTTAATTATATATAGATTGCATTAAACCAAACATTTTGAAAACAAAATGCTACATGCTATAAGAAAGTAGTGGATACTTATAAAATAGAATATAAATTATTTTAATAAGAAATATTTTAGCAAGGGGATCTGATTCCATTTTTATCATCATCTATAAATTCAGCAAGTTATTACAGCTCATTATTGAAGTTATTGTAGTTAAGTTTATTAAAATATATATATATCTATTAACTTTAATTTATATAGAACATCTCGAGCAACAGAAGTGTTACTATTTGAAAGTGCATTTCATAAAATATTTACATTTCTTAAAATACATCTAAATATATATGGACACATATGGCTCAGTATATATGGCTCAGTGGTTAGCACTGTCGCATCACAGCAAAAAGGTCACTGGTTCGAGTCCCGGCTGTGCCACTTGGCATTTCTGTGTGGAGTTTGCATGTTCTCACCATGTTCGCGTTGGTTTCCTCCAGGTGCTCCGGTTTCCCCCACAGTCCAAAGACATGAGGTATAGGTGAATTGAATGACTTAAATTGGCCATAGTGTATGAGTGTGTGTAAATGAGTGTTGTATGGGTGTTGCTCAGTACTGGGTTGCAGCTGGAAGGCCATCCGCCGTATAAAACATATAGTTGGTGGTTTATTCTGCTGTGGCGACCCCTGATAAATAAGGGACTAAGCCGAAGGAAAATTAATGAATGAATAATTACATCTTTAGCAAGTGATTGTCTCAGATTTTCATTAGAATGTTTTTAAGTTAATGAAATAAATGTAAAAAAGTTATTGAACATTTAAATTATACTAAATATGAACGAATAACAGACTAAACAAATAAACCTTTGTTCTGTTGCCACAAATCGTCAAGCTAATTCAACATTCATGTGATTTGCGCATTTGTGCCTCTAATGTTTTTCAGAAAGGATTAAGTCACTCTTAACCCACCTCACACAATTCTAACCCAGCTCACACCAAAAGGAAATCTGATAAGATATTTCTTTAGAACCACCAATATAATCAAAACATTACCTAGGATAGCAAGAAGGGGAGAATTCAGCTCAAAATCAGCTTGATTATCTTGTGTTGTGGGCCCAGCCTAAGATATTAAAATGTTATTTGTTGAACTATTTACAACAACCATTCACCTTTAATCAAAATAAAATATATTTACATTTGACGGTTCCTCCACCTTGCATTTTAATAGTCAATTCATTTTTTTTCCTTTCTTATTCATGGTCTTTTACCATGGAAGTGGCCAATCTCCCACGTTTAGCTCCAGCTCTAACTGAACACACCTGAACCAGGTGCTACAAACAGACTTTGTGGCTTAAGTTGAGGCTCAAAGGTTAGCAAAAGAATGTTAGGCTGCAATACCATATAATCTGAAGCATCCTCTCCCCTACTCTAATAGCAAACTCTAACCAGAAGTGAACTTCCCAATGCCCTACTCACTCTGAGCAGGGCACTTGCATGTCATAATGAAGCCACACTTGGTGAAGACAGCAATGAAATATCCTCATTATATTCAGTCAAAATATTACTGTGTTAATGCAAGGCAGCAACAGTAAAATCTCACTATTGTTAAAAATGTGCTAAATATACATTTTATAAGTGCATGATCCAAGATGGCAGTTACATTTTTATTTTCTCCAATGGTAATTTGGAGCTATGGAAGTTAGTCTCTCCCTAGAACAACTTTTCTAGAAATTTCCATTTTTTTCAAACAACAAGGTATTTTCCTACTAATCTACAATATTTCAATGCATTGTCTTTTAAACTAACTAGCTGGTAGACATGCACAGGAACTGTTGCGCAACCATCATTTGAACGTGAAATCATGTGAAAAAGTTAGGACATCCTATTGAATTCCATGATTTCCTGTATCAGGATATAATAATAAAAAAACAATATGGTCCTTGGCAGATCTTAAAAGATTAAATCTTAAAGAAGATTAAACCTCAGATGGACAACATCACATGACATCTCAGTGTTATTTTATTTGTTTTAACAAAAATAAAGCCAAGATAGAAAAGCCATGTTGACACCCTATGATTCAGATGCCTGTAGATCCACTTTTAGCAGTAATTAGTTAAAATAAACATTTTCTGTATGATCTTAGCAGTTTCTCAAATCATTATTGTGGAGGAGTTTTTGCACAGCTCTCACCATAATGAGGTCTGGATTTGGACTATTGCAACACCTTGATTTTTTTGTTGTTGTTGTTTGTTTTCTTTATCAGCTGTTCTGTTGTAGATTTGCTGGTATGCTTAGGATTGTTGTCTTATTGCATGACCCAGACTCAAATACTCAAAATGTACAAATTACTGTACATATGAACACAGTATCTGAGGAACAGTTTGCTATTTTTGTTCTTTGTTGTTTTACAAGATGTTTTATTACTTCGATTTAATTGCACGTTCCCTCTTACATCCTACTCTTGGGGTTCCCCAGGTTGCTCTTTAAAAACAGAGCTTTCATTCTCTTGATAAACTAACATACATAGAAATGCATATACACAAATGTGGTTCTATGTCTTTTAGTTTTGTCAAGAGAACAAGGATGCTGTTTTTTGACAGATTTGAACAGATTTTTATATCTACTCTAGCTTGGTTATTTTACTCAAATCTCTCAACTATGGGATGCTGTTTGGGAATGTCCATTGAAACCATGGCTTTGGGAAATGGAAAGTCAAACTATGAAATCATTACTAACTTACAAGGATATTTGGCTAACAATGCTGTTATGTAGTAGTTAAACTCTGAAGGTCTCTCCAGCACCAGGATTGAGCACTTCTCTTCTGTGCCATTCAACTATATACTAACAAACAAATGTATACAGATTCAGTCAAAACAAAGCACTTATGTTTAATAGCACTGAGTTTACCTGTCTGGAATGCCGTGACATATGACATTGTTCACAGAGGTACAGACCGACTTCGGAAAGCCCCCATAATGTAAGGGAGAAGGGTAGGCATTGTGACGAATCGCTTCTTGATGGACTATAAAGTCTATTTCATCTGTCGTCATACCAACCTGAGAAACAAACAATATAGTGACAGTGTCTGCGAATAACAATTCAAAAGACAAGTCACATCAAGCTCATTCAACATTACGGTCTCGGATTTCAGCTAAGTGTAGAGTTTACCTTCAAACTGTTTCCTGTCAGCAGCAGTATGTGTCTGGCGAGTTGACACGCTCGTCTTAATCCCTGGATCTGCTCTTCATCTTTAATCTCAATGTAATCTGGCCATTCAGGCACTTTGCTGGATGACACGTAGTCCGGCCTCTGAATGTGCTACGAGAAAGTAGAGTTTTTCAGATTTAATCGACATTACATTTTTAGTGTCACTTGATGAAGTGGTAGTTACCTTGGGTACGGGATAAGCTGGGCGCACTATGGCAGGCCGGACCACACTGTGGGAAGTTTTTGGCTTTCTCCAGAAGAAAGATCGGTGAGGTGGGAGCTGGTGGGCACCAGATGAGCCTCTGTGGCAGTTAGGTAGCTTCGTAATTCTCTGTAGCAGCCTTGACCCACCTGTATAAAAAAACAAATATCAACAAATATAATGATAATGTACTGCGGATTGAACTTCTCTGTGATCTTAAAGGGATAGTTCACACCAAATAGAAAATGTGCTCACTATTTACTCACCCTCAAGTAGTTCCAAACCTTTATTAGTATCTTTCATCTCCGGCAGACTAAATAGGACTGTTTAACTTCTAAATAGATAGAAGACAGCTGAAAACCTGTAACCATTGACTTCAATGGTAGAAAAAACAAATACTATGTAAGTGAATGGTTACAGGTTTCAAACTTTGTTCAAAATATTTTTTGTGTGTTAAACTCAAACTGGTTTAGAATAAGTGAAGGATGAGTAAATGATGACAGGATTTTTAAGAATGATACATCAATCATAAAATGAAAATGATACAAATCATAGTGGAAAAAAAGCTATTGGTGTTTTGCCATTATCATGATAACAGGGCAAATTATGTGCTAGAAATAAATGTAGGACACAAATGTTACAGACTACTGTGTAGCTACCTGTTTTTGGTCAGTAAATTTAGTTTGATTGATTAAGGCTCAATGACGTTGACAGATTTGAAGAATCCAGTCATTAAAATGGAATTTTACAAAATTTTGCACAATTTATATGAACAAAGCTTTACACCTAATCAAATTGTGATTGTGATTGTAATTGTAGTCTACATGTTCTGTGTGAAAGAATGGCAGTTTCATTTACTACACAAATACTGTTTTCAACATCTGCTTGTCTCACTATATGAGGATATGAATGTCACCAGAGCTTTACTGACAGTCACTTCACCAGCATTTTAAAGAAAGAAAAACATTATTTGAAGAATAAAAATAGAACAGAATTTGGGGGAAAATATTTCATAGGCTGTGAATTGTGTTTAAAGAAACACTCCACTTGAAAATAGGCTAATTTTACAACTCCCGTAGAGTTAAACAGAGTTTTACCATTTTAAAATAAATTCAGTGATCTCCAGGTCTGGCAGAAGCACGTTTAGCTTAGCTTAGCATAGATCATTTAATTGGATTAGATCACTAGCATCTCGTTTTGATAATTTTCCTTTTTAAAGCTTGACTCTTTCAAACTATCAAAACTCTTTGGTCATTTTGGAGTGAAATGCTAATGGCTAATCCGATTTAATGATCTATGCTAAGCTTAGGTAAAAGTGCTCCCGCCAGACCTGGATATCTGCTGAATGGATTCAAAAATGGTAAAACTCGACTGTTTAACTCTATTTAAATAAAATAGAGTTTTATAAAGTGCATTGTATTAGCCAAGTGTGTTTATCCTGGCCTTTGTACGGGTTTACTGGTACATGTAAATATACCAGTAAACAAATTGGTCAAATAATGGTCCAACAGTAAATGTTATTTAATGTGTTAACTAACATGAACTAAGTGTCTTGCACAGCATTTATTAATAATCATAGTTCAACAATTACAACTGATTTATTAAAATCCAAAGCTGTGCTTGCTTGCTAACATTAGTTAATGCACTGTGAGTAACCAAAAAAACAATGAACAGCTTTACTTTCAACTTTTAACTATGAACAACATTAACATTATTTTAAAGTGTTACCCGAATATTTAATGAAATACTGTTGTTAGGTTGTTTCAAAATTGGTTTCAAGATTCAAGCTGAAAAAAATATGATTACAAATTTTAATGATGGATGCGACTTTAAAAACCTGAACATAATTCAATGTTTTTAATTGATTCACAGGAACAACTTAGATTCACAGTGAAGAATTACACTTTAATTTATTTTAAATATGTGAATATATTTTATAAGTATTATATATTTATACATTCATAATTTAAAATATATTTATTTCCACTACAGCTTTATAACATTTAAAACTACACTTGCATGGCTGTTTTTTATGACAATACTGGATATTTTAAGTGAAATCAACAGATATTGCTTGCTCAGACCTGTAAATCAGTCCCAAACCCATTTCCTCACTCAAAACAATGAACAAAGAGTTCAAAAAATTCTATGCAATGATGCTCACACATTATGATGCTCAATTCCAAATCTGAACCACCAAAGAAAATAATCTAAGATCCACCACCATACATCTACAACCATGAAATAACTCATGTCAATGAGGACTGTGGAGATTAGTCTGATTAGAAAAGAACTGTGACCAAAACGCAGTGGTCAAAAGCCCAAGACAAACAGTTATACACAAGACAGGATTGAGTTACAAAGATGAAAAAAATAGCAGTGACGAAGGGAGTAGCTCATATAGTCAGCGAGGGGGCGGTTGTTGGAGGGGTTTGGAATAAAAGCAGTTGTGGGTTAAACCCAGGGTGGGGTACACAGAGGCTATGTGTAGTGACAACAATTTGGGTGGCAGAGAGCAAAGGATGTGGCCAAGGATGTGGATTGCACTGAATTCCCTTTGTGTGTGTGGTCGACATTATAGACTTAGTCTCTTGTTTTAGCTATATCTTTACTTCATCAGTGTCAACTGATAATCTTAATGTCAGTTTATTATCATTAGTTGCTCTCTTTCTAATTCAAATACCATCTAGCCTAAACAGTGTGCATCTTTGAAATGAGCATGTCCCAATTCACACACTGTAAAAAGCGATTTTTTTGACTTCACTTTAATTTTTTTTTTTATCTGTTTGTTAAAGGGGTGGTCCACAGTGGTTTTTTTTTTAAGGTTTGATTGTGTTTATGGGGTGCAAAACAATGTGTTTTCGTGATTCATTTGTAAAAAAAATCACATTATTTGTTCACATATCTTACCTTCATTTTATACATCTACTGAGCTAACATGGAAACGACCATCATATTTCCTGGTTCCTCCTATAAGGCCCGCCCTCAAAGGGCTCTGATTAGTCAGCTAACCTAATGTGTTGTGACTGGAGGATCGGCTTCACGTCACCAGGAAACATCATGCCTCTCTTGCATGCTGTCTGTCAGACTGTAAATAATGTCAGTGAAGCCATATCAGTTTGAGCCTAAGTCAGACACAGAAAATGAAGAGGACACAGCTGAACCCATGCTCTTGCAAGATGTTTCTAAATGATATGTTTTTTTTTGTTCATTGGTAAGAGGAGGAATGTGGTCAAGACATCAGCATTTCATTTTAGCATCTCATATTAGAGTATATAGGAAATGATACATTATAAGATGGCTGTAAAGTCTCCGTTTCTGATAGATAGTAGGTAAAACGGTCTACTTTGTTTTTTTGTTCACTTTCTGAGGTTTAACCACGTCATAAAAATGCAATCGTAATGACATTGTACTGTAGTAAGGCTAGGACAAATTAAAACACACTTCAGGTATTTATAAAGAGTATGTTTATGCTGAATAAATAAATGAAAATATAATGAAAGCATGGACAAACCTATTCTGAAAACAACGCACTTTTGTAAATAAATAAATAATGAAACATACGTTGCAGAAAAAGGAATAAATGATGTGATGTGGTATTTTCTTTATTCTGAGTAAAACGGTTCACGAAATTACCGTAATAGTACGCATGCTCAACAAGCATTGCTGCCGTTTTGACTGTTTTTCTGAAGTGCTGCTGGCTTGACCGCAGTGTTGTACATCCTTTTTTCTTGTTTTACATCTAGTAAAACAAGTAGGGGAGGGGGCGGTGGCAGCGCCTCAGGGAGACTTGGGATGTCTGTACATAATATACTCCATTATTTCAAATGTAAAACTCACGGAATGCTGACGCATACAGATACAATCCAGTCGCTGTTGACGATTGTGGATGTTTACAGGGTAAAACGGATACATATGTTTGTAGCTAAATCATACCCGCCAAACTCCCGTTTTTCCAGAGAGTCTCTCGTATTTCACACCCATCTCCTGCCACCCTCCCGTCTTGTTATTTCTCCCAGAAAACTTCCGTTATTTCATCCCCACGTCAGGTCAATTTTGGTATAGCATCTGATCGCCGCTGGCCGAAAACATGGTACAGTTATTAACATCACATACACCCGCAGCCCATCCACCCCCCTGGTTCTCAACTTTGTTACTCAGAGACCACCACACCAAACCAAACTCCCCACACACCCCGGTCTCGGGAAATTCGGGCACAAATGTTGGCAGGCATGTGCTAAATTGCTAATAATAATTGCTAGTGACAAACCGCGTTTCTCGTTGTTTATATCCTTCTTTACGTCCTTACTACAACATAGCCTACAATGAACGCTATAAACTATGCATGTAAGATATCAATTTTAACAAAAAGAAGTACTTACAGGTTGTGGCTCACAATCCACAGCTTCTTCTTTTATCATAGGTACTGCTTCTTCTTTGAGCAGAAGTTTTTGGCTGAATCCAGCACTTAACTGCGACCAATTGTGGAAGCTGTCCTTTGTAAAATGCTTTGCACAGAGGGGTTATATCTTTTTTATAATATTCTGGAACATAATTAAAAATGAATTTTAACCACTTCTCTCTTTGTGTCAGGCCAAATAGTGAAACAGAACAAGATCCATGGAAATAGCAGTGTTTGGATGTCATTTTCCTTTCTCTACTAATGCGTCTGTGGCCACGCCCCTTTGCTAGGTGTATGCGCAGTGAATGCGCGTAACCTGAAACGTTTGTGATCTCACTAGCCCGGATGTATTTTTTTGTAGTCCCCAAATTCGTTCGCTGTAGGCTTTGCTAAGCTAACTCTGTAAAAGCCAATGTCTCCCTTTGCATTAAACTTTGAGCATTGAGCACCCTTTAAAGCAATTAGTTGACTTAAAAAAGTGAGTAATTGGATCGTCTTAAAATTGCTTTAAAATTAAATAAATTAACTATGTGCTTAACTATAAAATTAAGTTTAGTCATCTTCACAGTTCCAAGTTACAATGGAATTACTCACTTTTTAAGAAAAGTAATCAGTTTTTACACTCATTCTGTGTAGCTTTAAGCTGAACTTGTAAATAAGATTTCAACCAAAAATTTACAAAATTTTCTGAATTGCTTTCTTCTGTTAAACACAAAACAAGATATTCCAAAAAAAGTTGGAAAAGGCAGCCACTGACATCAATACAAACAAAAAACAATTACTATGGAAGTCAATGGCTTTTTTTTTTTTTTTTTTCAAACATTCTTCTGTATACCTTCATTTGTGTTCAACAAAAAAAAACTCAAACAAGTTTAAAACAAGTGGAGGATGAATAAATGATGTCAGAATTTTCTTTTTTGGGTGAATTATTTCTTACTTCTCACTTATTAATGCAGTGAAAAAAATCAAACTCTACTTATGATTGGTTAACAGATGACCCATTTTATGCTTATTAATAATCATTGTCATTGTCAAAATACACAATGAATTAAAAAATGGGAAAATGTCAAAATAAAGAAATGTTAATTTGAATGTATTTGCCTGTGCTTGTTTACATGCTAATGATATTATTAAAATAGGTGAAGAACAGATTCATTGTCCGGAATCTGAATGAGGCTGGATGAACTGTAACACTAGTTGAAAATCTTTGAAATTATAAAACTGAATCACCACCCTGTTGAAAGCAGACGTTGTAAGCCTTTGTGGACCAATATAAAAGATTTGCAGCACCAAAAGCAATTTTGGGTAGAAAAAAAAAAACTTTTCACATTCACTTCTGGTTACATTTCATTTATATGTAAAAGAGTAAAAAAAATGTTGGCTGAACACACAGAGATATTTGTAATGCTACTTTCCCTGTCTACTTCTACTGGACCTACAAAGAATCTGCCAAACCAACAATAAAGAGCAAGACATTTAGCCCTGCATTTCTTCAATTGTGTTCTTTGTCTTGGTGTAACATTGTGTTTTTTTTGTTCATTTTTATTGAAATATGACACAATTTACATAAACCACCTTATACATAGAACCATAAACTGAATGCAAAGTGCTAACAAACAAAATAATCTAAATGTTCAATGGTGGCACTTGGCAGTTTATGGTTCTATGTCTAAGGTGGTTTATGTATGTTTGTGTGTGTGTGTGTTACTAGAACTTAAGGGATATGAGGGGAAAAAAGTAAATAAATGAAAGGGGAGGGGGGGGGGGGGGAGGAGGAAGAAAGAAAGAAAGAAAGAAAGAAAGAAAGAAAGAAAGAAAGAAAGAAAGAAAGAAAGAAAATGGACAACTAGTAATAATAAACATACAGTAAATTGTGAAATTCTGTGAAAAAATATTGCAATTTACAATAGCTATTTAGTAGCCTATACTATATTATAAACTGGAATTTATTACTGTTATGAAAAAGCTGAATTTTCAGTTGTCACTCCAGTTTTCAGTGACAGTATCCTTCTGAAATAATTTTAATATGCTGACTTCTTAAATAAAAATCTTAATGAGTTTTGACCGTTAGAATTTACACATTAATAAAACATCGAATCAATATAAGAGAATGCAGGCACAAAGTTTTTGCAACCAAAAACACAAGATTGAGAGTTATATGTATGAAAAGCCTTTGAGTTTAAAGTTAATTTCAAACTGAATTTGACAACTTACCGAAAGCAATAGTAACGTTAGGCTAAATTCCGCTTAGCCTGACGATAGGCGTTTATTGATGTTTAGACATTAGGAAATAATGACTTGTTTAGTTACCACACCGTCAGTATGAGTGTTTACGTTCTACAAACTAGACAAAACCGCCTAACATTTCCTAAAGTAAACTGTAAACATACCTGTTCTGTATAAGCATTGAGCGGCACAGGGCGCAGCCATGTTTTTCACAGAAGAGGTCACGTGCTCATCCAAATAAATAGTAGCGCGTATTTTACACGAGAGTATATTTCATATACAGCATATGAATATACAAACTGTAAAACTAATAACGGTCAATTGTACCGTCATAAAATATCCTTAAATCTTCTGTGATTTTATATTTCTTATTGACCTTGTTTATTTGTTTTCCTAACTTGTTTTTAATTTCCTTAGTTTTCACTTTAAATTTCAGATGCAGTGTTGATTCTTTACACTTAGCCTTCCCAAGAACCTAGTAAAATCCTTTTAAAACAGCCATTACTGCATGCATATATATTGTATATTCCATATGTTGTTGTTTTTTTTTGTTACAAAATTTATATATGTGGTAAGTCCCTTTTTTTTTGTTAAAATATTGCTTCAGTTTTGTAAACCAGCTGCAACAAATAATGACAATGTACACAGATTCCTAGTGCGCACTCTCAAAAAGCACTTTGTATTAACTTGTTAAGCAGCTATTTTGCCTTATTTCCATACATAATGACCCTCAATTTTATCTGGAGGGCTTGCACATTGTATAAGGCGAGTGAAAGGACTCAAGGCCCAGGGAGCATAAATGAGGGGTGTGAGGTCAAGGCAGATCTGCACCTGCTGCTGGTGGCAAAACCCCCTAAACCTCAGACACTTCTACAGCTGACAGAGCTCAAATGATAATGGTATTCTGGAGATTTACAACGTTACAGATTTGTCATTATATGTATTTTCAGATGCATAGATATTACACAAATATCAGATATTACTACGATTAGTACTCTAAATTATAATGCCATTTACAGTCAAATATGTCCTGCTAATTGTTGAATTTAAATCACTAGTATATTGCATGTTAAATGGATAGAAGGATTGTGCTCAAACAAAGAAAGAAACCAGGTGAGATTTTCATTTTTGGCTTAGCTATCCCTTTTTAAAACTGTGTACTAAAGAAAAGGTATTTTGATAATGACTGAAAATCATGTTATTGTAGGTGTATATATATATATATATATATATACATATTACTATTATTATTATTATTATTATTATTGCAGGCATTTACATTATCAAAATATTTTTTTCTACAGTATTATTATATAGTTTTTGTGTACAGTATGATTGCAGAGTGAAAAAAAAAATTCTCACCTTTTTTATGCTGTTGTGTGAGTCACGAATAAAGGCAGCAGTTGTTTGTTCTGCTGAGAGTTACTAGAAAAACAGTTTTGGATCTGGCTAACACTGTACACACAAGGCTGTAATTTTGACCTATCTGAGGACATGCGCCTGCTGAAAAACAGACATTTTTTTATCTAACCCTTAAGAGCCTGCTGACTGTCAAATGTTTAATGGAACATGGCTACTTTGGTCAAGGATCAGACCTGTGATTGTTTAGTGATCATTTGGTACTTGTATGTCTGAGCCTTTTGGTTCATCTCAGTGAATCAGTGAGGATTTTATTCTGCCTTCTAAAGTGAGCTTGGGTTCTGACTCATGTTTATTATCTGAATATAATTATATGAATGTTGATGATGTGAGCTCATTACAACTTTTAGGCTAAGCCCTTTAAACCTTTAACATGGCAAACCGCTTTCAATCTGCACTGAACAAAATATAAAGCTGCTACATGGAAATCCAGAAAATAAATATTTAAAATGTTTTCTTTTTTTATTTATATTTTTGAAAATAATTATATTTTTTGCAATCTGGATGCCGTAAATTAGTGGCTTATATATTAGTGGACAAATAGGATTATTCTTAAGTGTAAGGTATATATAAATTAAGATTTTATTTGTTAACAGTTAACTTAATTAGCTACAAGGAACAAAAAATTAATAAATAAATAAATTACTTGTAAAGCATTTGTTTATAGGTAATGTTTGACATCATAACAAGTTCTGTTCATATGATTGGATGCATTTTATATTGTATTTTTAGCTAACATTTGAAATAACATTTGCTACTATTACACAAATATTAATATTAATATATACTAGTAATTACCAGTAAATAATTTCTGTAAATACATCTGTAATTACACTGTTTACTTGTACCTACCCCTTAAATCTATCCATAAACGTCCTACCATAACTGTTCTCCATATCCCTTTAATACAGTATGAACATGAACAACATTTTTTTAATAAAAGTATACAGTGAAGAGACCTAACTATTTTACTGACCCATGCACTAACAATTAACAGTTGTGTTTTAATAACAAATATTAATACTATTATAATGGATAGCTCAATGTTAATACTATTATTCTCTTGCTGTAAAGTAGCCTTTATTTGTTAAAATAGGTTTAACGGATTATGATCATTCATTAACATATACGAACTATAGAATGTCAAAACAAGGAATGAGCTTGTAGTTGCTGTGATAGTTGCTGCATGGTTTTACATGTATCTTTTGATAATTTTTAAACAGGATTTACAGTAGTTTGAGGTATTGAATAATCACTTATATTGCGTTGGTTGCTGAACTCCAATGTTTACAGATTTATTTGTCTGTTTTTTGTTTTAACAAATAAAAAAGTTCAGAGGTCTTTTTTGTAAGTGATGAGCGCATTAAATGGTTCTCTGCTGCCCTCTCGCTTCTTACAAAAGTAACGTAAAAAAGAGACAGAAACTGTTATTTTTTGTAAGTGAGCCAAGTAAAAAAGTACATAATAATAATAATAATAATAATAATAATACTAATAATTATAATAATAATAATAATAATTATTATTATTATTATTATTATTATTATTATTATCATTATTATTATATAATTAATTTATTTGAGCCTTTTCAATTTCAATTTAGAAAGCAAATATAAGCTGGAGAGATATGGGTAAAACTACAGATAAATTAAGGTGTAATAATAATAAAGAAAAAAACATGTACTTATTAATATTATTATTATCATTATTATCATTATTATTATTATTATTATTATTATTATTATTATTATTATTATTATATACCTACACTCAAAAAGGACTTGTGCTGAAACAACACAATTCTTAAGGTTTTTGTTTTTTTTGGAGGCGGTGGGCAACTTAATTGTTTTATGTGCAATCCACTTACATTTGTAAAAACTATTAAGTTAACTTAATCGATTTGTGTTGGCACAACATGAACATGAATGATGTGGAACCCAGCATTTTTACAGTGTATATCTATTATCTATTTATTTAGGTTATAGCCTAAATAGATTTAATACAGTAGCCTACATCCTAGCTTTTAGGCACACATATGCATTTGAATAAAATATTTAAGAATTAAATAAAAAAAGAAACACTGAAAGACCTTGTTATTTCACAGAAACATAAATGCACTGAATAAAAATCGTTTTAATAGACTTTCTGTTTGTGCTCTCCTTAACAGCAAGCAATCATTTAATAAAAATAAAATAAAATCTAATTGCTGATTTTTGTTCTGTTTAATCTTTTGACATAGTCTATAGTAAACCTTAATTGTAATAAAATATTTTCAGGTTACTAGATGAGCTAATATATCTTTAAATATTTTTCGTCATTATGAATAATAAGGCATATATCGCCATCTAGTGGTGAATAAAGTGAAACCAACTCAGCTAAAATGACAGTAGATTTTGTAGTGTTTGTAATTGTAAAAGACCAGCTTTAAAACATTATTTGGCTGCTTTAAGCCTTCCGATAATTTACAGTATTTTCAAACATATTGTATGCCATTTTATCGGCACATGTTTGAGTTCAGCGCTGTAAGTACCACTAGGAACTTTTGCGTCGCTGAATCACTCCGGAACAATACTGAGGTGGCGCGCGGCTGCACACGTGGGTTCACCGTGTGCTGTGTTTTGGTGGAACAGCTCTTCGAAACCGCTGTCGCTACCATTAGCTTGAGCATGTTGAAGTCTAAAACGTTTGTAAAGAAGACCCGCTCTGGCGGAGTGTTGAAAATCGTGCGGGAACATTATCTCCGAGATGACATCTGGTGTGGAAGTGAAGTTTGTAAGGAGTGCAAAGATGAAGCTCCGGTGCTGCAAGAAGAAACCTGTATAGAGAGCAACCTCTGCCCATATCCTCACTATTTAATCCCAGACACAAATGTGGTTTTACATCAGGTACGTGCTCTTTCTCTTTATTATTAATAATAATCATGTTATTATTATTTAAATTTTAATATGTATAACGTTAATTCACTTTTCTGCAAATTAACTCTTGTCTTCAGAATATGAATCAGTATGGTTAGACTTCTGTGTTGTCATTGTATAGCAAATTACTAAACACCGTGAATGTGTAGTTATCCCGAGAAATCTGAGTATTTGATAAAGCGGGATTAAATTCTATTAGTCGACTTGGTTTAAGAGTTTTACGGAGTTTGGAAATCTGTATTTATTGTTCCATAAATCTTGTTTTCTGGATTTACTACAGAGAATAGAAATAACAACTACTGTAGAGACTGCAACTATTAGATGCATAGTTTTTTTGTTTGTCTATTGTTATTTATTTATATTTATTACTGTGTTTATTTGAACTTATTTGAACTTTAGGTATTAAAATAGGTCACTTAAAAGTATTAATTGCTGCATCAAATAATTTTCAATAAAAACAACAGGCCAAATTTATTATTAACATCATTGTTGTTGTTCTCTGACAAAATACATTTTATACAGCCTGTATAAAATACAGATTTGATCTTGTTTTGGCAAGTATTTAATTCATTTAGAGAAATGTTGGATTAAGCAAAAACATAACACAAATTTGTGCATAACACAGCTAATTAACAAAGGGTTTGTTTTTAAAAGTTTAAACAGTAAGTGTATATGTTTTTTCTTCTTCTTGGTATTAGAATGTTTTCTGTTTAAAAGTATTTTCTGTCTGTTTCAAAAAAATCTATATGATATATGTATTATAAAATATATATTATACCATATCATTACCATATAATAAACCATATATTAAGTTAACCACTACTTTAATATTACAATACTTTATATACATAAAAACAAAAATATAATTCATCAAGTTGAATTTAGAACAAATTTGATGATTAATTTAGCAATGTTATACTTCATCACTATCCTTAAAACCAATAGGTTTTACTTTTTTGTTTAAGATAAAAAAAATTGATCAATACAATTAAATATGATCAAATATTATTTGTTATAATTGGTACTGGTTTGAATAAATATGTTTCATTTTTACTTGAATGACAATAGACGAATTATTTCATATTTTGACATTTTATTTAATCAAAAGTTGTTTGAAACATTAAGGTACACACTTTTAGTCTTGGCATGCCTTTATTATGGTTACTAAATTAAATTATTTGATGTGGACACCAAAATGGCAAATTCTCATATTTGATTCAAGTGCTTCTGAAATGTATTACTCAGTGTAGTGTAATGAAAAAACTAAAAGATATGTATTATAATAAAAAACTACAAATGCAAATAGAAAGTGGATAATGCAATAATTTTGAATGTTTTTTTTTTTTTTTTTACTATTTCCAATAGTCTGAATGCTAGTAGTGTCTTGCTTTAAATGAGACATAGCTGTTTTGGAATTTAATTCTGACAGATCGACATCCTCGAGGACCCTCTGATCAGGAATGTCATCATTCTTCAGACCGTTTTACAAGAGGTTAGACACAGGAGTGCACCAGTTTACAAAAGAATTAAGGATGCTATTCATGAAAAGGAAAAGCACTTTTACACCTTTACAAATGAGCACCACAGGTAACTCATCCTTCTTTTTTTCCCAAGTAACTTCACTACATGCTTTTTATTTGACTTGAGTACATTGTCAGCACAATTGCTTGATGTTAGGACTCGTCATGGTATAATCCCATCTTTATTTTTGTTTAAAGGGAGACATTCATTGAGCGAGAGCAAGGTGAAAGCGCTAATGATCGCAATGATCGAGCCATCCGTGTTGCTGCTAAATGGTACACTGATCACCTTGCTAAAGCAACTGATGGCAGGACACTAAAAGTGGTTCTGTTGACCAATGACCAGGCCAATAAAGAAAAGGCAGAGCAGTTTGGTCTCACTGTGTACAGATGTAAGAGACACTGTTTTTGTGTTCTTATAGTATTTAATTGATCAAATTACTGGTAGGATTAATTGGTCACACTTTATTTTGATGGTCTGTTTGTTGAATTTAAGTTATATTGCAACTACATGCCAACTTATTCTCATTAGATTATAAGTAGACTGTTAGGTTGGGGTTAGGGTTAGTGTAAGTTTACATGTACTTGCAAAGTTTGTTATAGTCAGTTAAATGTCTGTTGAAGGAGCAGTATCAACAGATATTAAGCAGACAGTCTACTAATACCCAAATGGACCATCAAAATAAAGTGTTACCAATTAATTGTGTAATTGGCATGATTAATTATGTAGTTTTTTCCTTATAAAACCTTGGGGGCTGGGAGATTTAAAGAAATTTCAGGGATAGTTGTACCAAAAACATACTTACTGTGTACTTGCCCTTAAGTGAATTTCTTTATTCCTTTGAGCCCAAAAACAAGAGATTTGGAAGAATGTTGGTAACCTAATACAATACTGAATGGCTTCAATCAATCAATCAATCAATAATTACTCAGATTTGGAATAAGTTTAGAGAATAAGTTAAGTTAAAAGTGAGTAATTTAAAATTTTTGAATTCTACCTTAAATACTTAAATACACAAAACAGCTATTTTCAACATAAATTGAGCATCAAATCAACTTATAAAATATTACTAAGAAGGATCATTCGACACTCAAGACTAGAGGAATGGCAACACACAGGATTACATTTCATTAAAACTAAATTATTAAGTTATAAAACAGTTATATCACTTTTTTGATAAATTATTGACAAGCTATTACTGTATTTTGATTTAATAAATGCAGCAGTGATGCTCGTAATTGATGAGCATATGAGGAGATATCTTTCAAAAAACAATAAAAGTCTTGCCCCAAACTTTCAAACAGGAAAGTCATCAGAATAATAATTTATAATTAGTTCATTTTAAACCGCTTTAAAGGGATAGTTCACTCAAACTTGAAAATGGACTTCCTTTACTCACCCTTGGCTTGTTCCAAACTAGTTAACATTTTTTTGGTTCTACTAAACACACAACAAAGATATATTGAAGAATGTTGGATACCATTGACATTCATAGTAGGAAAAACACATACTATGGAAGTCAATGGTTACAGGTTTCCAGCTTTCTTCAAAATATCTAATATAATTGGTTTGGAACAAGTCAAGGTTGAGTAAATGATGACAGAATTTTTATTATTGGGTGAACTGTCCCTTTAATCTTTAAATAAGCATATTGTAAAACTGAAATTTCATATTATAAAATGAATACTGGTTTCAATTGTAGAATTTTTATTTTATAGGTGAAGAGTATATCAAGAGTTTGATTGGCAACCCTGAGCTTATGGACAGGCTTGCTTTGGCATCTGATGATCAAGTGCGTACAATGTGTTGACTGAAGAACAAAAAAACTTTTTTTTTTTGTAAAAGTTTTGTTGCATTAATTACATAATGACTTCTCTTTTATTATCTATAGAATGAAATCACTGGCAGTAAGTTACTCTTTCCAGAGCACCTGCCCCTATCCAGGATTCAGACTGGCATCAAGAATGGCGTATTCATTCAGGGTACATTTCATGCCAACCGTGATAACTATCTGGAGGGGACAGTCTTTATAAATAGAGAGGGGGAGAATATCAATGAGGTAACCAAGCTCAGTGATAAACGATCAGCCGTTAATTGTTTATCTGATAAAATAAATATGATTTCAGCAGCAAAAAAACAACATTGTATGTTCTGGTAGATTCTACTTCAAGGCCTTCAGAACTTAAACCGGGCTGTGCATCAGGACGTAGTGGCTGTTGAACTGTTTCCGAAAGAGCACTGGGTTGCTCCATCATCTGTTGTTCTGCAGGATGATAATCCGAATGATGAAGACGCTGAAGAAGATGAGAATGACAGTAAAGTAGGTTAAGTCCAATATAAACATCAATGGTCTACCATTGATATAAGAACAAATATTTGTTAAAACAATAGTTACCCTGCAGCTCTATCAGAAAGGTTCTGTTTCATTATCAGTATAGTGTCTTTTACTGTAGTGATGATAGTAATCTACTTTATATATATATTATGACTAGTGCTTTTGTAATGTGTGTATTCTGTTGTGTTACAGTTGAAGAGCATAGCGTCAGAGTCTAGTGTCCTAAAACCCACTGGAAGAGTGGTGGGCATTATAAAGAGGAACTGGAGGCCTTTCTGTGGGATGCTTTCACAGTCACAGATCAAAGAGGTAACAGTGCACCTCCATTGCTTATAATATTTGTAGTGTTGGCATGTCTGCTCTAGACATTAGAGCTGTGGCAAGATATCGATTCTAAGATTTTCAAAATGCCTCGTGAATCAATTTGGTGCTTCGTTTTTAACAGCAGATGGTGCTGTATGCTTTACAAACAGCTTCGCTCTGCTTGCATTTAATTCCTTACAAATACCACTTGAACCTATAATAATCATTGATAAAGTTAGGTAAGGTTTCAACAAATTACAAGAGTGTTCAAAGTGTTTACATTGATCTCGTGGCATAAAAGCTAACTTAGACTCAGCAAACACACAAGCGCTCTTCCTTGTTGCATTTGGGTGTACAGTTATAAACTAGCCTTCAGTGCCATCTGCTGTTAAAATTTAAGCTCAGAATTAACTCGTGCCATCAGGTAAGAAAAAAATTGATTTATGGAATAACCTGGTGATTAAGTATATTCAGGTGGGCACACAACATTGCTAAAGCTACATTGCATGATGGGGTTTATCACTTTCTCCGTCTCTCTTCTTATGCGCCCATCACTCTGGAACAGGGTAAATCTGGACTTATCAGACCACATGACCTTCTTTCGTTGTTTCCAGAGTCCAATCTTTATACTCCCTAGCAAATTTGTCTTTTTTTAGATTAGCCTATTCTGTTTCTTAAGGCTACGTAGCAGTTTAGTTCCAATTCCTTGAGTTCCCTTTGCAATCTGCATGTGTAAATGCTCTTAATTTCACTAATAAACATAGTCGTGAGTTCTACTGTTGTTTTTTATGATTTGATTTCGCCAAGTGTTTAACTGATTGCCGATCTCCATCATTTAAGACTTTTTGTTTTTCCTCAAAGATGATGGTTCTCCACTATTCTTCTAGTTTTTAATAATGCATTGGACAGTTCTTAACCCAATATTAGTAGTTTCAGCAATCTCCTTAGACTTTTTCTTTGCTTGGTGCTTGTCAATTGTTTGGCCCCTCTGAAACAGATTAACATCTTTTCCATGCCAACAGGATGTGTCTTTGGACATGGTTGTTTAAGATATGACAAACTACTCTATGCATTACTTAGGTTTAAATCAATCTTGGCTCAGAATACAGCAGTTTCAGCTGGATTTATGTCCAATTTTCACCTCCCGAGAATGGGGGATTCTATTTTGAGTGTTTTGCTTATAGGGGCAGTAGGTCAAATAATTGGTATAATATTAAGTAATAATTTGTATTTTTAAAGCAAGTTATGCCATGAGCAGGTGTGTGCTGCATCCAGATTTGAAACATAATCATTCATGCAGTAATTATCCAAAAGGAGGGTTTTATCTATTTGCTTATTTGCTGAAGTGAATCTCAAACTTTCTTCAAAGCTGTCCTAAACTATTGAACAACATTCATTCTTGTCTCTTTCTCATTGTTCTCTTGACAATTTTGATCAACTTTTTTATTCTACTTCAAATGATGACTACTTTCTACCATCTACACTGTAAATAATGCAGGGTTCCACACAATTCCTTCATGCTGTTCCAATACAAATCGATTAAGTTAAGTTTGAACAAGCAGCAAAAATATTTTTTTGAGTGTGCAGTACAATGAAGGCATAAAAAAATTATTAAGTTGTTGCTAAAATAATGTCTGGTTTTTGGTAAATGTAGCTTGACACACAACCTTATAATTTTTTTTAAATAAAATATTATATGCCTGTCTGATGCATTTACTGACTTTTTTGTATTAATTTGAATTTGAACGCCAGGCAACACGGCACCTTTTCACTCCAGCAGATCGGAGAATCCCACGAATCCGTATTGAGACCAGACAAGCTGCCACTCTGATTGGACAGAGGATTATGGTTGCTATAGATGGATGGCCTAAAAACTCCAGATACCCCAACGTGAGTGTCAATGATTTTGACTTGCTTGTTTTTGCTTTTTGGTGTATTTTAATGCAAACTAATGTAGCTATGAAATATATTTATTAATGGCCACTTTTTTCCATCTTTGTGTAGACTGTTTTGAATTAATGATTCAAACAAAACTTGAATCTGGGAACGTTGATGATAACATTTCACTTATTGATCATTTCCAAAATCACATTTTATTTCTACTCTTGATGTCTCTCAGGGTCACTTTGTGAAAAACCTCGGCACTGCTGGAGATAAAGAGACAGAGACCGAGGTGCTTCTTCTAGAGCATGATGTTCCTCACCAGCCCTTCTCTCAGGCTGTTCTCAGCTTCCTTCCCAAGATGCCCTGGGGTATTACAGAGGAGGTATTCTGAAAGGGTTATTTGTGTAAAAATGTTTCATGATAACTGCTGAAATACTCAATGTTTATCTGCTTTCCCTCAGGATCTGAAGGTCAGAGCAGATCTCCGACATCTGTGTGTGTGCAGTGTGGATCCTCCGGGATGTACAGATATCGATGATGCTCTTCACTGCCGGAAACTGGAGAATGGAAATTTGGAGGTATAGCAGTTTGTGTAAAGTATCACATGAGGTAAATGGAATGTAATAGAACAGTTCTTTTGAGTTTTTTGAATGGTATGCTTTTGTTATAGGTTGGTGTTCACATAGCAGATGTCAGCCATTTTATTCGGCCAGGAAATGCACTAGATCAAGAGGCTGCAAACAGAGGCACCACGGTTTACCTTTGTGGAAAGGTATTTATTTGTGAAAAAAACACAACAACAACACTTCTAAGGATTTGAGGAATGCCAGTGGGTTCTCATGCACTGAAATGAAAAAAAAAAACCCCAAGAAAAACAGAAAATTCAGTATTTTTTTTTAACATATTATTGATAACTAATTTCTAATAACTAATTTCTTTGACATTGCCATGATGAGAGTAAATAATATTTTACTAGTTATTTTGCAATATGCTAGTATTCAGCTTATAGTGCTTTTCAAAGGCTTAACTAGGTTCATTTTGATGACTAGGCAAGTTTGGTTAATTAGGCAAGTCATTGGACAATATGGTGCGTAATAATACAGAAAACGTTTAGCCAAACTAAAAGAAATAAGAAAAATTATGAAATACTGTGACATTTTGCCTTTAACTGTATTTGTGATTGATTATTGTTGTTAGATTTAGTTTTTAAAGGTGCTGTATGTATTAGCAACTTTGACTCTTCTAAAACATAAAAATACTTTAATACGTTTGCAGATATTTAAGAAATATGCCAAGTGAACATTCTTGTTTATCTGAAAAACAATGCTTAAGTCAGTTATTCTGCTTTGAAAATGTCCTTTATGTGGCAGAATGGCTGTCTTTGTTTTGGTTCTTTAAACCCGCTCACTGCCACTTCAGCCAATTATATTTCAGCTGGAAAACCACATATTTCATTAAGAAAGGTTCTCAAAGCATACATTTGTGACTGAAATGCGACCTCCGGTGGACAGTAGCAGACTCCAAAATAAGACGCAGATTCAGAGTTCCACATGAGGTTATTAATTAGCAAATAATATAAATATTACGAACATAAACATTAGGTGAGCAGGTTACATTGTAACCCCGTGTCCTAACAACACTCTAAGTGACGAGATTTGCAGTGATTAGCAATTTGGCTGTTTTTTACCAGACACAACATGACAGAAATGTAAATACAGCCATTCAGAAGCACAGCATATGTAGCGACTCGTCACATTTTTAAAGTTCAATTTCAAACGGTTCATTTTATTTTGAAGATCTGAGGTGAACTATCTGCTGC
The DNA here is from genome assembly GCA_903798115.1 of Danio jaintianensis. NCBI lineage: Eukaryota > Metazoa > Chordata > Actinopteri > Cypriniformes > Danionidae > Danio > Danio jaintianensis. The sequence continues at coordinate 20,510,893 of CAIGQV010019186.1, forward strand.
TGCTTTCAGTACCATGGCAATAAATGTCATGTAAAAGGGCATTTGAACTCTATTAGAAAACATTATTAGTATTTAACATTGAAAAAAGCACGAGGTGTACCTGAGTTGTTCATTGTCAGTTTTCTGCAAGAAATAGAAGCTGTTTCTAATATATCAATTTGAGGTGTTGGTTAGAACAAAAACTTCTTTTAATATAGAGAATATTCCTTCTATCTCGTGCCGTTGCTTTTATATAGAACACGATTTAAATCAGCCTTTAGGCTTGATAGTCAAACTCTCTACTGTTGGTCCTCAATCTGGCAACCTGCACTTGTGTTTGTTTTGATCCAGGAATGCAATACCTAGTTCAACCACTGGGTGTCAAACTTACACTGAAATTAAATGCTTTACATTCATTTATTTTTTTTTCGACTTAGTCCCTTTATTAATCTGGGGTCGCCACAGCGGAATGAACTGCCAAATTATCCAGCATATGTTTTACACAGCGGATGCCCTTCCAGCTGCAACCCATCACTGGGAAACATCCATACACACTCATTCACACACATACACTACGGACAATTTAGCCTACCCAGTTCACCTATAACGCATGTCTTTGGACTTGTGGGGGAAACCGGAGCACCTGGAGGAAACCCACGCGAACACGGGGAGAACATGCAAAATGCTTTACATTGTTGCATAATTTAAGTTATTTAAATTACTTGAGTTTGATAATTATAAGAAGTGTTTGGTCTGCCTTTAATCAGTTTATTAGTTAAAATAGTTTCTAAATTTCCTTTGCCATATCTTTTGATAGAGAATAGATATGGTTCCTGAACTTCTGAGTTCCAACTTGTGCTCTTTGCGGTCCAATGTTGAGAGGTATGTTTTCTGTGAAATTTTTATTACATGAGCGATTACCTTTTGCATACACTCTTTATTCTACAATTGCATATTAGATGTACTGTAAAAACATCCAGTGTCTAATGAGCACTTCCTCTCTCAGGTTAGCATTCTCTTGTATTTGGGAGATGAACCATAAGGCTGAAATCATCAAAACTCACTTTACAAAGAGTGTCATTAACTCTAAGGTATGCTGCATTTAATTTTCAAAAATAAGTTTGAACAATGGTCTGTGCAGTGTAAGGAAATGTTGTTCTTTTGCATTAGGCCTCACTTACATATGCAGAAGCTCAGATGAGGATTGATGACACCACCATGAATGACGACATCACGAAGAGCCTGCGGGGCCTTAACAAACTGGCTAAGATCTTAAAGGCCCAGAGAATTGACAAAGGGTATTTCTATTTAACTTGATCTGTCATTTTTAAACATGGTTATAATTTTTTTTTTAAACCTTTACATGGCTTATTTTACTGTTGTTGTTTTTTTCTTCAGAGCGCTGACACTTTCTTCTCCTGAAGTACGCTTCCACATTGACAGCGAAACACATGACCCCATAGATCTGCAGACCAAAGAACTAATGTGAGCTTTTAAAATGTTAATTATGTTATTATGTTTTGTATTCTGTGCTCCAGAATAACATATAAGGTCAGTAAGGTGTGAAGATGCTGACACCAACACCTGGTTTGGTTGCACTGTACACATAATGTTAATATTATTACTAGTTCAAGTTTTGTCTGTTAGAAATGCACATTTGGCTGTAGCTTGAGTTGATGGTCACATAAGCATGAGTTGAGATCCAGATCATGATTACTACAAATGACAAACTCAGTACCACAGCAAAAATTTGACATTTTTATATACATTACATTTGTTATGAAAATTTTACATAAATAGACTAATTCCATACCTGTCAACATTTGGATGTACAAATATGGGAAAACATACCAAGATGGACATGTTTACATATATTATTATGTGTATTTGTCTGTTTAAACACACCTCTAATCCCGAAGTGTCCACCTAAGTGTCTACTTTTGCTCCTTTTCAAATCACATCTACAGAAGCATTTGGAGGACAGTGTTTTATCATTATGGAGCGTGTCTAACAGTCACACACCGATACATGAATTGACTGACTCAGAGTTTGTAAAGGAAGGACGATGGCTTTAAATGAAAAGGAAGGGAATGTGGCCGATTTTATATTAATTTCAAAGTGCTTTCAAGCCAAGCTCTTGCAGTTATGTAATTAAGTTTATTTGAGATCGGCTGTGTTCAAAGAAAGATTAAAAATATGGGAAAATACTTAAAAGGGATGGTAGCGAGATAGAATGATAAAATAAGGGAGAATCCTAGAAGAAATGGGAGGGTTGACAACACTATTCTTTATATGAAATAGGCTCCGATAAAATTAAACAGTTGAGTTGTACCATATTTGAATCCTTTTAACCGATCTCCAGGTCTGGCGGGGGCACTTTTAGCTCAACATAAATCATTGAATCAGATTAGACTATTAGCAACTAGCTCAAAAAAGAAGAAAACAACAAAAAAAGAGTTTACTCTTTTGTGGTAACTTTATGTACCACAAGACTTTATTTGGTATTCAAGTTGCTATTTACTAGGTCAATAATGTCATTTACTCACCCTTTACTTGTTTCAAACCTTTATGATATTCTTTTTTCTGTTAAACACAAAAGAAAATATTTTGAAGTAAGCTGGAAACCTGTAACCATTACATTACTGACTTCCATAGTAGAAAAAGCAAATACTATGGAAGTCAATGGTTACGGGTTTCTGCTTTCTTCAAAATACCTTTTTTTGTTTAACAGAAGAAAGAAACTTTTTTTTTTTCTAACTAAACATTAAAAACACAAAGACTATGACATTTCTTACTATGATGTGATTTTATAGACATTTACATATTTATGTGCACATATATTTCCCTTGGTCTGTACATTTGTACAGTTTAAGAACCTTGTTTGCCTTTAGATCATTTAAAAAAGTCAGTACAAATGGTACCTGCCACTGTCGAGATCAGTCCTCTGTAGACTCAACCGTCTCATTTCATAACACATAGTTCAGTGCGTGTGGAGCTTGAAAGACTCACATTTGAATTCTGAATCTCTGAATTCTGAATCTCTGAATTTAGACTTAACTAATGGATCAGTGTAGTGGAATATGACAGTGCTGCTTCATCGGACTTTAAACTAGTTTAATGTGTCATTTGTCACTACTTGTTCTAGCTTGCACAGCACTCTATTCTTCTGAATTTAGCTGATAAATTGTTCATGCAGCGTGTGATTTAAACAAGTAGCTTTGTTTCTTTTTACTTGTAAAATATGACAATTTTTAGTCTCAGTCTGGATTCTTGCTGTTCTTTATGTTGAAAAATAATTCAATTACTTGTTTTAAACTGACTTTATAAAAAAAAAAAAAAAGAATGTTATCTTCCCATATTTTCCCAGGGAGACCAATTCTATGGTAGAAGAATTCATGTTGTTGGCGAATATCTCTGTAGCACAGAAGATCTATGATGAGTTCTCAGAATGCGCCCTGCTGAGGAAACATCCTGCACCACCACCGTCAAACTATGACATCCTTATCAAGGCTGCAAAGTCCAGGGTGGGTAGAAACTCTGTCATTTCTTATTTTATTTTAAAAATACTGTAATTTAAACACATGCCATGTTTATCAAATTTATGACTGCTGTGTGATCTAACTGAACAGAAGACAAGCCTATTTTGTTTTATGGTGTTAAGTTGAACGGGTTACAGAAGGAGCAGAGAGTTTTAGCTATGGATCATCATACTACTGATGTACCAAAGACACAAACGGCAAAAATAAATCAAACCATTATCAGACTTTATTTAGACTTTTTTGCTTTTTTTTAGTTGGGTGCAGCATTTTCATGATTATGATAAAAATCAAGCAAAACTGAAGAGTGAATACATACAATAAAATTTTGAACTAATCCTATCGAGACTAAGGTGTTTTGGAGGTTGTTTCAGTAGTTTAAAATGTTTCAGGCTACCAAGTACTAATGATTACACCTTTTACCATCACTTCAATGATATATTGCTCCTTGAGTAATTTTGACATATGCTATTGTTTCTCAAAATTTGAGCTACTTATTCCTTTTGGGCATGTTTTGAGTTGACAATTTTCTTGGACCTGGCAACCCTGACAAAGGGTGAATACTGCACTCACTTTGGTGCTCACCGAGAGAGAGAACAGACACAATATTGTTAATTGCTTTTCAATTATAATAAGAAATGGTTCATGTGTGGCCCTTTGTATTGCACTGACACATAATGACACAATTCCAGCAGTATCAGCACTGCTATTACCTGGCTAGCATTAGACAGGCTAGTCAGTGCAGTTACAAGGGATTGTCTAAATGAAATTTGACTTATCATTTACTTGTATTTTCAAATGGTTCCAAACCTTTCTGAGCTTCTTTTTTCTGTTGAACACAAAAAGAGATTTATTTGAAGAACGATAACTGGTACCCATTGACTTTTGGTAGTCATTAAAATGGTTAATGGCCACTGGTTACTAATATTCTTCAATGTCCTCTTTTGTGTTCAAGAAAAAAGAAAGAAGAGAGAAACCCAGAGGTTTCGACCAAGTGAATGATCGTAAATGATCAAATATTTTTAGTTTTTGGGTGAACAATGTCTTAATGAGTAAGTCATTCATTCAGTTAATATGTTGATCCAATATGCTGATTAAATCGGAAACAATTTATGTATGTGTCATTTGTGTCAGTTTCATTGACATTTCTGCCCTGTTCTTGTCATTCAGGATCTCGAGATCCACACAGATTCCGCCAAAGCTCTGGCTGATTCCCTAAACAATGCGACGATTAAGAGCTTTGCATATTTCAACACTCTTCTGAGGATTCTGGCCACCCGCTGCATGATGCAGGCTGTGTATTTCTGCTCGGGCATGGACAGTGATTTCCACCACTATGGCCTGGCTTCACCTATTTACACACACTTCACATCACCCATCAGAAGGTGAGGTGCACTCGAAAACTGCTATGTATTCAATTGAAAGGGGTTAGTCAGCCCAAGAAAATTAAATTCTCTCATAATTTACTTCCCCCTCCTGCCATCCCAGATGCAAGCCTTTCTTTTTCAGGTGAACAGAAACAGTGGCTTTTAGAAAACAAAATCCATCTCTTTGATTTTTTTATTTATTGCACGATTAATTAATTGAAGATTAGAATCTCAAATTAGGCACCCACAAAATAATATTACTAATGGTTGTATCTATTAAACTAGGGATGCACTAGGACAATGAGCATTGTTGCAAAGGGTCATGTTTTTCACATATAATTGAACTTTTGAAAATGCAGTTGCAGTAAAAAATATGAAGTTGCAGGTTGTTTCTATTTTTGCAATGCGACACTGCCGCTAAAATGTTTTTTTCTTGCAAATACAAAAGGAAAATGTAAGCATTTTTTTAATGGGTTTTGATCCCGGAATACATACATGGCAACCTCAAAGACTGCCGCAAGTGAGCATGCAAAACCATCTGATGGCACATCATGTAATATCTGCAGAACATCAGTTACACCAACATCTGGGCAAGGTATTTAGAAGTGTTGTTTTGTGTGCAGAAAGTCAGTCAGTACTTTAACGCATATGCTGTATCTACAAGTATGTGTATCACAAAATTTCAGAGATGATATGTTACCCTTTTCTTTTGAGGAAAGCCAAAAAGACTCTGATTGGACAAGGCAAATATTGGCTTACTTATTGCTTTTGGGCACCTTTTGAGTTTTTCTCAAGGTGCATTTTCTTGGACCTGGCAATCCTGACAAACCAACAATAAATACTGCACGCACTCAGAGGCATTCCAAAGATGGCCGCCAGGGGAAATTACTTTCCTTAAATAGACTGATGCCATTTAGTGACAATACGTACTGTGCCTTTTAAGTATGCTAAAAAAAAACATTTGATGGATACATAAAGACATAAAGCTCATTTCAGAATTGACATGGAAGCTCAGTGGACCTTGATATTCGAAACAGACTTGACATGTTTGTCTCTTATCACATTAAATAGTTCACCTGAAAATGAAAATGTACTCACTATTTACACAACCTCATGTGGTTTCAAACCTTAATGAGTTTTTTTTCTTTTCTGTTGAACACAAAAGATTTTTTGAAGAAAACCTGTAACCATTGACTTTCATAGTGGAAGTCAGTGGTTACCGGTTTCCACCTTTCTTCAAAATAACTTCCTTTGTGTTCAAATGAATAAAGAAAGTCAAGCAAGGTTGGAACAAGTAAAAAGTGAGTAAATGATGATATAATTTTCATTTTTGGGTGAACTATCCCTTTAACGTAGCTTGAAAGATACTTGTGCTGTTTATTGTTTAAAACATTTGAGATATATTTTCCTTTACATTTGTAATAGATTAACTTTATTTTATCTTCTTTTGTGCTTAAAATAGATTTTAAACAAGTGAAGGTTGAGTAAATGATGAGAATATTTTTTTGGGGGTGAACTATCACTTTAAGCTTACATCTATGTAAACCTGACCCTGTAATGAAAACATGACAGTTGGCTGAAAATTTCAAATTTCACAGATGATTCATCCATAGGGATCGTATGAATTACTGTGATGATGATGTTTGTGTACTTATTCATATCCTGAGTCCTCTTGACCAGGGCTGGACTGGGAAAAAAAATACCTGACCTGGCATTTTGGGCCAGAGCGGCCCACTACATACAATCTAAATGCTACCCATCTATGCACGCCCTTGAATATGTTTACCTCGCCAAGTCAATCAAATCAAAACTACATTCTGTAAAAGCACAAAAGCCATATATAGGAAAAAATGAGAGTTGACAAATTAAAAACTTAAAAAAATTAATTTATTATAATAAAATTATAATCCACACTGAAAATCCATCTTGTGTGTGCGCCTGTGTGTTTTAAGGGGGCCTATATTAAATAATGAACAACAAAAACTACCTGCTGACGCACACAGTTAATGTTGATTAACAAAATAAAGTTAAATAATAAAAGCAATGTATCAGAGACCCTTTACAGTATTAGTTTTGCTTAAGTTGCACACTAGTTTGATCATGTATAAATATCATTATGTAAATATTATTATAACTATAAGCCTACATGCTGACAATCAAAAACAAAATTATATGATATCACAGGTGATTGTCTTCTGACATAGTGCACCTGAAAAGACATGAATGACGGGTCCTCAGAAGCAAACAGTTCTTTAGGATCTATATCATTTGTAAAATTAAGAGTTGCAGGTTAAGGAAACGGCATGGGAGGAAGTTGCCGTGGGACTTGGTGCAGATGAAAAGTACAAAAAAAGTGTATTTATATAGATAGATAGGTAACTAGATAGAATAGACGGAGATAGATTGATGTGCAACAGTCGCCAATCCGCTGTGCGCTGCAGATGCAGCCCATGTGAAAGGCAAACGTCTGTGCGCTGCTTCTGTTCTCCATACGTGCTGCGCAAAATAGGAGTTTGTGATTGGGTCAGCCCAATGTCAATAAAGAAAAAAAACAATGGGCTGCAGATTGTCACATGGGCCGGTCTGTCCGATTAAAAAAAAAAACGTCTTACTTTCAGAGCGTCACAGATCACAGCATCGTCAATTAATTAGGCAGAAAAAAACAATAGCGTTTTATGGACCGATCAGATCATAAGAAGATGATCAGCCCGGCCCAAAAAGCATGTCAGCCCAGCGGGAAACTGTCCAGTCTGCCAGATGGCCAGTCCGCCCCTGCTCTTGACTGAACATTTATACTTTTTACGTTTTTGTATTTTGTAGATACGCTGATATCATAGTTCACCGTCTGTTAGCAGTGGCTATTAATGCAGACAGCACATACCCAGATTTGATGGACAAGCATAAGCAGTCGGCCTTATGCAACAACATCAACTACAGACACAAAATGGCCCAGTATGCACAGAGAGCCTCAGTGGCGTTCCACACTCAGGTTAGTACAAACACTTAAAATCAATTCTAAAAATCCCTAGCTTAACCCTTTATCAGGCAAACAACCATATGTTGTAACTTCATTG
>CAIGQV010019186.1:20519248-20531737 GCA_903798115.1 Danio jaintianensis
ATATATATATATATATATATATATATATATATATATATAAATAAATATATATATACACACACACTTGTAATAATGCCCAGTAGCACTCCAGGGTTTTTCAGATGAGTATTGCCATGAGTAAATGGTTAAATGCTTTGTTTTAACATGATATCTGTCATCTTGACCTTTCAGCTATTTTTCAAGAATAAAGGAATCATAAATGAAGAAGGCTTTATTCTGTTTGTAAGAAAAAATGCCATCATCATTCTCATCCCTAAATTTGGTTTGGAGGGCACTGTGTTCTTTGAGAACAAGGACAAACCCAGTCCTCATCTCAGCTTTGACACAGAGGTACGTTTAACCCTTGACATCAGTCTGTGTAACCTGTAAGCAGGCAACATTAGCATGATGTTAGCTGATATTCACAAGATGCTTTTTCTTCTCAGGGTCCTACGCTTAAAGTGGAAGAACACACTTTCCGCATCTTTGATCGAGTCAAAGTCACAATTAGCCTTGATGCTTCCAACATGCAGCATCAAAGGATCAGAATGGCGCTCACTGAGCCTGTGGTATGTTTTTTTTTTTTGGTTTTGTTTTTTACACATGCATTGCAACAACATTTTTACATGGCTCCCTGGAATACAGGAGTTTTGAGATAGTGCTGCAACTAATGACTACAGTAGTCATCATTATAAATAGATCAAGAAAGTTGTTCAGAATTGTCAAGAATGGGAGTTATTCAGTAGTTTTTATATAGTTGACTACTATATTTTGATAATTATAAAATAATATGTTTATTTGATTTGTACTTTACTCAATTAACATTGTAATTGATTATATACTGAAAAATGAACAAAGTAACCTTTAAAGGCAATTTCTCTACTCAGCTACATTTTATTATTATTATTAATTTATTTATTCATTCTTGTGCCTATGGTAGATGATTTTGGCCTGTCATGGCATACGTTTTGTTTTCCATCTTTAACCTGACCTTTGTATCTGCCTGATAAATGATTTTATAATGTTTATTTTACTGTGCATTAGAGGATGATTCAATATGATTGAACAAAAAAAAAAATACTCTCTGGTGTTTGACTTTAAAAAAAAAAAAAAAAAGATAGTCTATTTTACTTCAAGTAGTAAATACTTTTTACAGGATATCTATAAGTTAGTGTGCTATAAACAGTGACCCACAAAATCACATTAAAAATATATAAACATCTAAAGCTTGCAATTTGTCACTTATGCCTAAATGAAACATAAATTTCTTTTTTTGACGTTGTCACCATGTTTTAGTTTCTCATCAAATCTTCTGGGTAATCAAATGCTCTCTAGTATCACATCATAAAAATTCTTGATAGAAATGCAAAGATACACAAATTTTGAAAATGCACATAAAAACTGTGCATAACGGAGTAGGATACACTTTTTATTTGATTAGAAAAAATGTGCATAATCTATAATGGAAACACTTTTACCAAACAAATTCCAGTATGCACATTACAAAAAGTTATATGACTTTACTATCAGCATTAATGAACAAATCAGTGGGCTGACCACATTGTAAAACATCTGATGTGTTGTTTTGCTCATTCTAAAATGCCTTAATCAAAGTCCATCACAGAAATTCAGTATTATTACCTTCAGAACTGAGGCGCAAATCATTTATTATATGTAAATAAATAAAAAAAATAATAAAAAAAAGACTTGTGCAGCTTCTCATACCTCAGAAAATTCTGTTTTTCATTTTGATATTTGGCGCCAGCTTCTCAGAAAGTGATGATTTTGTTCTCTTTGGCTGGAAACGCAGCATCATTCGCAAATCTTTTATGTGATATTCCAGCAATTTGCATCTTTGGATGGAGATGTGATCATAAAATGCTATTGGCATTTTTTTTATAAACTGTTTAATGTTTCAGTTATGTCACGTTGAACAAAAATTCACATTTCAAAACACTTCATGGGGCCTTTAAGTACATTTTTGGCCAAATTACTTGTACTTTTAATCGAGTAAAAATTCAACTAAGTATTTGTACTTTAACTTGATCCATATTTCAATACATTTTACACCTCTGCCACTAATATCTAACTTCTAATGTGTGTTTTGTTTTTCTCAGATCCCTGGTGTTAGTGTACCAATGCCAGAATCAGAACCAGAGGCCAAAAAACCCAAGCTTGACCGTTGATATATCATCATTTAGAACCATCATACTACTCCATATAAAAGCAAACCTTGAATAAAAAATCCTTTCAGTTCTTCTACAAGGCAGTTCCAGGAAGATCTTAAGTTAACACCTAAGGGATAGAATTGACATAAATGGGTTTTTAATAGTTTTCTTTAATTATTAGTATTGAATGTTCATCCAGTACTGTTTTTGCTCTTGATACTTTTTTTTACTAGTCAATACACAGTTTTCTCTATCTGTGAGAAACTGTTGAAAAAGCAGTAGTACTGTGTCTAACTTTGTTTAATTGTCATTGAAGACAGGACATCAATATTAAACAGACTTTTGAAGAAATTCATTTATTTTTGTTACTATTTTGTGTAGTAAATAGAAAACCAAGTAGACTGTAAGAGAGAACAGCATGATATTCAGGATTCTTACGTTGATTTGTCACTGATCCATTGCAAAAATACTTGGAATGTGGAATTAACACGGAATTTTATTTTTTGTAAGTCCAACAAAGCCCCTTTAACAATTTTTAAATATCCCAGAGGAAGTTAGCATTTCACTAAATTTAACACATTTATAAATCATCCAATAAACAATATATGTTGTTTTGTTACTGTTTGCATTTTATTTTAAAATACATTTTTATATTTTGAAAATTTATACAATATGTGAAACCCTGACATGGTGTAAATTAAAGCATTTCATGATGTTCATAAAGAATAGAAAACATTATTATACACACAGTATAATGGGAATTAATCTAAATCAATAAAACAGTAGTCAGAATACTTTACCTAACAGAAATTACCTAGAACGTATTTTAGTTTAGATCAGCTGTGCACAATATACCATAGTATTATGGTTCAAGCTACATTAATGACTACAGTAGTCATCATTATAAATAGATCAAGAAAGTTGTTCAGAATTGATGAGATTTTTCTTTCAGGTGTGTTGAATAATTTTTTCCATGCCTGTCAGAAGCTGAAAGCATACACTGGTACTGTTTTATCAAGACATTTTATTATAATAATTCAGATACACATGCTGCCATCATATACATGTATACCTCTGTGGTATCTCCTTGTGTTTGTTAGTGATTGAGTAATGCATAAATAATTAGAAAGATTTTTTTTTAAAAACAGCCTCATAAAAACAGCAAAAAGGAATTGGTTACAAACCTGCCATCCCTCTTTTACAAATAACTCCTAATTACAAGCTGCACTTATATTCCACAATCAATAAAACCATACAAAAACAATTCAAGTTTTCACAGCCCCAAATATTTTTAGAGCAAGAATAAATACAAAAACCTAAAGGGATAGTTCACCCAAAAAATGAAAATTCACACAATATTTTCTCAGTCTCAAGTGGTTCTAAACCTTTAAGAGTTTCTTCTATTGAACACAATTTAATATATTTTGAAGAAAGCTGAAAACCTGTAACCATTGACTTTTATAGTAGGAAAAACAAATACAAGAGAAGTCAATGGTTACAGGTTTCCAGCTTTCCTCAAAATATCTTTGTTTACAACAGAAGAAAATTGAAATATGTTTGGAACACGTGGAGGATGAGTAAATGATGACCATTTTTCAGTTTTGGTTGAACTAACCCTTTAAGGAAGGCTCAGACAGTAATGCTAAAACACAATATTCAGCATTCTCTAGAATAGATGACAAGAGTATTATTCAGCTTGAGGTGTAAACGTGTCAAGGGGTAAGACTGTATGAAGTGCCCAGTTTGTTCCTCGTGCTTAGTGCAGTGGGATGAACAACTGCAAAAAAACAAAACATTTCCTTCTTAAAAAAAAAAAAAAAAAAAAAAAAAAAAAGACTTGTGTGGTTATGCCCTGTGCATACATGTTATTTATACAAACTATCATCAAGTGTATTTTGAATGAAAAACTAAAAGCTAAACAGCAAAAATTCAAATGTGGCAGTGTGAGATTACCTTTGGTTTAGTGTGTCTAGTAAAAGGTCCACTCTCCTCAGCGGTGTGTGTGTCCAGCATTTCTTTACTCTGGCTGTCTGAACTGAGAGTGTCCATTAGGCTGGTAGTGCACACCGAGTGAGTGTTATAACCGCTGTCCACCTGCAGACAAGAGAGATTAAGGCTAAAAAAATATTCCTGAAGACTGTAGTTCGCATTGTCATAAAAGCAAACATACCATTTCAGAATAAGCATTAACTATAATATAAATCGCTGTACAATTGCCTATATAAAATTAATCTATTAAAAGGGTTAGTTCACACCAAAAATGAAAATTGTTACTAATTACTCACCCTCATGTGGTTCCAATCCCCTGAGACCTTAGTTCATCTTCAGAACACAAATTAAGATATTTTAGATGAAATCCGAGAGCTCTCTCTCATCCTACATAGACATCAATGGTCACAGGACTTTCAAAGTTTAGAAAAGAAACCAAACAAATTGTCTAACATTCCATGTGACTTCAGTGGTTCAATTGTAATCATATGACGCTACAAGAACACTTTTGTGAACCAAATAAAGATAAAAATATGAAGATGTTTGCCTGTGTTTGTCAGGTCATGGTGCACGCTTACAATGGTCAGTATGACATATTGCCATTCGAATCCGCAGTGCAACACACAAGCATAATAAATGCACACCCTGATCTGATGCTGGAGAGAAGACATGTTTTTTTTGGCACACAAAAGTGTTCTTGGAGCCTTGTATGATTACAGTTGAACCTCTGAAGTCACATGGGATGTTTTGACAATGTTTTTAGTTCCTTTTCTGGACTTTAAAATGTCTCGGGACATGGTCTATGGAGAATGAGTGAGCTCTCAGATTTCATCTAAAAATATCATTTCTGTTCCAAAATGAATAAAGGTCTCAGGGATTTGAAACAACACAAGGGTGAGTAATTAAAAACTATTTTCATTTTTGGGTGAACTAACCCTAAAGTTTATGCTTTACAATATGTAAAATGCTTATGTCGTTATAATAAAAATAGTTACTGTTGTTAATTTTTTAATAATTTTGATAAGCTTAAAAGGGGTAGTTCACCCAAAAGTGAAAAATCTGCCATTTCTTGTCTCTTCACTTTTTGCAAACCTGTTTGAGTTTATTTTTTCTGTTAATTTTTTTTTTGCTCTTGCTATGGATCTCAATTGCTGCTTTTTCCCAACATTCTTCCAAATATCTTGTTTTGTGTTTAACAGAAGAAAATTTGAAGTTTTGAACCAGTGTGAGTACATTTTTAAGGGAGAGTTCACCCAAAAATGACAAATTCTGAAAATCATTTACTCACCCTTGTTTCAAACCTTTGAGTTTCTTTATTCTGTTGAACACAAGAAGATATTTTAAAAAATGCTGAAAACCTGTAACCACTGACTTCCATAGTAGGAAAAGCAAATACTACAGAAGTCAATGGTTACAGGTTTTCAGCTTTCTTCAAAATATCTTTAGTGTTCAACAGAATAAAGAAACTCAAAGGTTTGCAATCACTTAAGGGTGAGGAAACAGTGAGTAAATTTTCATTTTTGGGTGAACTATCCCTTTAAGTATAACTTGTCTTATAAACTCACATTTTGCATATAAGAGAATATACTTAAATCACATTTCTTTCTTTTTTTTGCTGCACAAAGCGAAGCTAAAAAGAAAGTTAAGTTTCTGTTGACTTATTGTTATGATATTTTATCAATGTAAGCATTTTAACTGATTTATCTCATTTTAACTTAAATAAAAAAAAAATACTATAGTTGATGTTTTATTAAACAAGTTACTTTTTTTCCTTTTAAAATTACATATTTTTACAGCATAATCTTTGAAGTATTATTATCCGGTTCAGTGAAGCAGCAGCTGCTAACGGCTGGTTAACCAACAGTATTATGAGGTCATCTACACTTATTTTTTAAACAGCTCTACAACTAGTTGTGTAGTGTTTTAGAGCAGCTGGAATTCTTTTCATCTGACAGCATGTAAACTAACCTGCATGCTAATGTCATACGGCGTGATGCTCCCTTCCACTAGCAGTGACAAGAACATATGTGTACTTTCAGCATTAGGCACACTTCCTGTTCCAGAGCTGGATAGTCGAACCGGTGATGCAGTGTCCTCTTCAGGAACCCAAGCACACGATTCCTCTTCTCTGAGTTCATCCTCCCCTTCACTTTCACATTCCCTTCTATTAGTCTCAACATTTTCTCCCATGTCTTTCACAAACAGCTCATCTTGTTCCATTTGTTCGGAAATAGCCACAGAAGCTTCTGATTCACTGCTCCCAGCCTGGAGACTTTCTCGCAGGGCATGAGGGGCTGTCGAGGTGGCGTCCAGGTCCATGGTGGGTAAATGTTCTGTTATGTGGATGTTTTCTTTGTCCTGGAGGACTGGGTGGAGGATTGGGGAAATGTGAGCAGGAGAAGCCCACATACAGACTCTGTTTCGGGGTCGGGACTGAAAGGGGGAGCAGCTTCTGATAGGAGAACAGCCCTCCACCAATGGGCTTTCCCCACTGCGGTTCACGTCTATGTCTGAGCTGCCCGTGGGTACGCAGTTGGGAGATAAAAATGACAGTCTTTTCCTTTCTCCTGTGAAGATAACATTTTGTCATTTTATGTACACTTCTTTAATGAACAAAAATCATTATCCAGGATGCAAGTCGATTTTTTTTTCCGAAATATGCTTTGCCTTACAACCCAAAGTGACTTATATAACGCAAATCACAAATAACCAAGTAAGAGGAAAATAGTCTGACCAAAAGTTTAGACACCAGGTATAATTTTTGAGATCTTTTCTCAAGTGATAATAAATAAATAAAAAAATTATATATATATATAAAACGATAATAATTATATTGAATTACATAACGTTAAAATAAATAAATAAATGAAGATCTGCTAATCATAATATTGATAGAATAAAATGATAGTCTATAGTCTTTTGCACAGCATTTAAAACGTTTATACATGACCAGCTTATGTTTTTAACAAATTTAGCACTAAAGTTAACAAATATGAAAATATCAGAACTGTGGACATGGCAATGTGTTGTTACTTTCATTGAAATATTTACTTGTGGATTAAGGAGATACATAAAAGAAAACTTGAATATATATTTAATGCTTTAATGATTGTTATGCCTTTTTATAACATATGTAAGAGTGAACAAGAATGTAGGGACAGACGGTTTATTTTTCATAACTTATATTTTCTCCATTATTTTAAGAATTTATGTTTGATTGAAATTATTATTTAGCCAAGTAGAGTAACCACAAAAAAATAGACTTAATTATTTGATGATAATTAAAACTGAATGTATTATACAGGAGGCAGAGAGAGTCAAAAACAGGTATAGTGGGAGTTAATATTTTCTAAACAAAATATTCCTAAACACACATACAAATATTAGTTTTAGACATAACTTGATACAATTTGTTATTATTAAATGTGTTATTTATCATTAAAGCTTTTTTTTTTTTTAAATATAGGTTTAGCTTCGAGACAAAAAAAAAAAAAAATGCACCCGCAAATCTATAATAATCACCCATAAACACTGGCAGCATTTTAGATTTCTTACCAGATTCTGGTGTCACAGAATGCTGTAATCTGATAGGTGAAAAAATAGGAGATTTGAAAGCAGGCGACGATCTCTCTGAAAACATAGGACTTGTGACACTGCCCAAACTGTATGCTCGACACTGGCCTTGGATGGGACTTGAAGAAAACTGGCCCTGAAGATGATGGGTAAGAGCAAATTAATAACAATAATAAATTAAAATATCTTAGGTACCCTTAATGCAGAGGTGTCATTTCAATCTAGGAATCTATGATGCGTTACGTACAGACAAGGGGGTCCCAGTTGGAATGCCACACTGAAGTGGAGAGACGATAGCAGAAGACATCAACTCTCGACTGCTGGAAGGTACGCTAGGAGAATTTCTGTCTGGGCTGGAAGGAGTAGAAGACTCAGAGCCACTGTCGTGACCATCAAGAAACAGCTTCCGCCGCAGAGAAGAGGAGCTCAGGCTCTCCTGCACCTGCTCTGTTAACTCTTCTGTTTTATAATAATCACCTGAAAATACAGAAAGGTTCTCAAGTTAATCAATGGGCACAGGAAGCAGACAAAAGCCTTCTAGTATTTGCAATATTTAAATCCACTGGCAAGATCTGATGCTCCAAAATTAGTTATTTTGAGTATGAATATACAATCTAATAATCTCTTGATTAATATAATTAATTTCAAAAGGAATATATCATGAGGTTTGGCTTTAAGTTTTGAAAGCTCAAAAGAACAGAATTGACTTGAAAAACTATTTTTGTATCAACATATAATCCTTAATACGAGAATTACTTTTAATCTTATAGACTCCGAACTTCAAAATAGTAGTGTCCTATAAATTACAAATTATACATTTAAATACTCATTTAAAATACAAATGTTTTTTTTATTCTCTAAATGAATTAGGACAAATTACAAAAATGCTGAGTAAAATGGTTTGAGGAAATATAGCACATGACATGGTGAAAGATATGTGTGTATCTCTTAATTTGTTGTAGTAAAATGATAAATTTAATACATAAAAAAAAAAAAAATATTACCCAGAACTTTCTCAAGATTGAAGTCCACAGGTAGAGACAGGACTGTCTGACAGATGGCTAGAACACAAACAAGAAAAAAACAATTATTCTGAATCTACATGCATATATTTCTAAACTTGACTATCTATGAATTATCTTAAAACCTCGGAACAAACCATTTATTTTCTTTGGTGGCTGAATCTCCTCTGTTACCAGTGGGGACAAGGGACCTAAAATTAGACAGATCAAAATTAACATCTTCACTCCCCTATGATTGCACTAAACCAGCATGAAAACAAAACGTCATGATTTACTTTTATGATGCGGCGGTTTCATTGATTGTTTTGCTGATAGTGGTCCCCACGGAGAAGGAACAATGGCGCCTTTAGTGAAAAACTGTACAACCAATAAATAATCTGTTAAAGCTTCCTTCTCTTCAATTAAAATAAAATATTTTTCGGTTTTAGGAATTGCTACATTTAGCATTAAAACCGCTTTACCTGTTCAATAGCATGTTGTCGTTTTTCCTCAATCTCAGAATCCGCCCTGGATGCATTACAACACAGTTAGATAGACCATTTCAATGTGGTCATGTCATTGGCCCATGAACATTTCCTGCTTGTTATCAAACTAAACTGTAAGAGGCAATTCAATCATAACTTAATGTTAAAACAGCTATCATAACATTATCAATATGTGGCTCTTTTTGGATTCTCGGAAGCTATAGAAATTAAAAATGTAAAACAGGAAATACGTTGGGACCATTGTTTTTGTTTACATCCCTCAAAATGGTCTATACAACCAAATATTTACAAACAAATGAATGCTCTAAACACAATAACAGGAATACATACCTGGCTTGGCTCAGAAACACAGCCTGGCGGTGAATGTCCTCTGGGTCTATTTCCACAGGAAGCAAATTTGCCATTTCATCAATGGACCATTTGAACTTAGCTGGTGTCTACGATAGAAAATACAAACACGCTTGTATTCTTTAGTTCAACCAAAAATCTAAATTCTGTCATCATTTGCTCATCCTCAACCTGTTTGAGTGTCTTTCTTCTGTTCAACTCAAAAGGAAGACTTACAGAAGAACGTTCAGAAATAAACAACAATTGATTTCCATAGTGTTTTTTTAGTTGCTACTATGAATGTCAATGGCTGCTTTTGTCCCCCAACATTCTTCAGAATATCTTGTTTTGTGTTCAACAGAAGAAAGAAATTCATAATAGTTTAGAACAACTTAAGTGTGAGTAATAGTGAGGAAAATTTCATTTTGGGGGAGGCTGAACTATCCCTCTAATTTTTCCCTCATATGTAGAATCAGTTACTCACCGCTGACGAGCTCTTACAGCTTTTAAAGACCGACGGACTGGGCACCACAGGCTCATGCAGACGGTGATAGTCGTTTGGGCTCTCAAACGGGTTCAGGATAGCAGGTCTAGCAGGAGTCTCGGGTGTTATATGAATCTTTGCTATATCTGCCATCTTAAAAACGACATCCAGCCGAGCACACTATTTTGTGAGAGAGTTTAAAAAACGGAACAGAGGAGATTCTTTAAATGATCAACAAATCAGAGCAATGAACATCATGTTTGGTTATTTATCTGGTTATATATACACAAAAGACCATTGATACAGCTGTCTACCTTTGTTAATCAGCAGTCTTAACGTGATAATGAGAAGAAAAAACCGTTAACCATGTGATAGTTAATTAAATACTTACATCGCAACGAAACTCAAACAAGCCCAACTGTGATCTATGAATGGCTCCAACGTCTGATTTAATTTTCGCTCAAGCGGTGCTAGCCAATCACAATTGAGCATAACCTGCGAAACAACCAATCAGGTGAAGAGAACGGCAAACGTTCCGTGTCGACGTAACTTCCTTTGGAACGTGTAAAACTTTATTGACGGGATTACCAAGAGGGAGGTGTAAATGTAACGGCTGGCAGTTCATGCTTTGTTTTTTTTAATGCGTTTTCTTATGTTGATCCTGGTTGTAAATTCGCGAATGTTGAGAGAACATCAGCAGCTAACAGATATAGACGTGTCAGTGTCATCTGTATGAAAGATAGTGCGCTGTTATTCTCGTTAAGTAATTAAATAGCTTTAGCAACGATAGCATCATGGCTAGTCCTGCGAGCGCAAACATGAACGCCGTCCGCGAGACTATGGATGGTAAGATTAAATACATCAGTAGAATGAAGAAATGCAATTATTATAATTTGTTATTTTAAGCCATGGCGATACTGATCCTCACAAACAAACAAAAAATTTAAGTAATGGCAATGTAAATGTAAATTAAATCGGCCAATGGGGTCTCTACTGTTCATTTGTTACATTTTATTGGTGGCATTCTAGTGGAATATGCCCCAAAACCTACTAGAACCTATTCAAATGTACTGTCATAAGTGGTTACATATAAAGTTCACCCAAATGAAAACCATTAGAACTTCTGTAATGTTTCTGGGGGGGGTTCAGAAGTGGAAAATAATTACACTAATTGCATCCGCTGAATGATTTCTCCTACATAAAACATTTACATACACGGTTGTTTGACATGATTTGTTCGGTTCTTTCACACTTAGTTCTCCTAGAGATATCAAGGCTGCTGAATACAGGATTGGACATGGAGTCTCTGTCGATATGTGTTCGTCTCTGTGAGCAGGGGATCAATCCCGAAGCCCTGTCATCGGTTATCAAAGAACTCAGAAGAGCCTCAGACTCACTAAAGGTAGGTTTTGGGCTGACTGTCCATCTTTTTTCAGCTTTTTTCTCCCCACACCTTCCCTTTTATGGTTTTGTAGATGCTAAATAGCATGGTCATTGAATAATATTTAAGAAATTTAGCCCCAATCATACTGACATAATTTAAAGAAATTCTAAAACTTTTTTTAAAACATTAAAGAAACCTTTCACGCTTTCCACAATTCACACAATATTGTCTGGCAAGCTCATTGTTTATGCATTGTTTATTACATGCTAATAGCTCTGATAGCTCCACATTCCTGACAATTATCACTTATTCCTCATGCAGCAAGCAGATATTTGGGCAAACAAAAGAACACAGGACCAGTTCAGTTTATTTGATAAATGTTCAATAACTTTAAACGTATGCAATACATTGTTTACTATTTTATAGCTATTACATTTAGGTTGAAACTCAAAGATTTGACAAAAAAGCAGTTTAAAAACTGTTCATGATCAAAATGGCATGTTTCTTTTTTTTCCCCACATAGATAAGGTGAGAGGTTGAAATCCTCCATGTAATGTTGAAGATGCAAAGGCAAATCTGGCCACCCCTGAGACGCAGTGTTGTAAAATTAACATAACAACACTGACATAAGTTATATAAAATATAAAAGGATCAAAGCACTTTGATATTCATCAACTGCATGATCTAGTACTGAACACAGAAAAAATGTTTGGGCATTTTTCTCATTTAAATGTTGATATGTCTAGTTAAACAAGAAAATATGCTTTTTCAAGTTGGACGAGTTCATGTACACTTTAATAAACCTATATACAAAGTCTCACATCTAGTAGCATGACAAGACTGACTATTTGGATCTGTTTGTTGCATAAAAGAAAAAAACGCTATGCAGGCCTATTTAAGTACAGATAAAAGCTGTGGTTGATAATTTTGATATTGCTCGTATGACCCAATTAGGTGTGTGTCATTTAGGACAGTGTCATAATTGTTGATTTAATGTGTGAGCTAACATTGTCATTCACTTTCCCACATTATTATTATTATTATTATTATTATTATTATTATTATTATTATTATTATT
>CAIGQV010019186.1:20533691-20546397 GCA_903798115.1 Danio jaintianensis
ATATATATATATATTTATTTATTTATTTATTTTAAGTTTGGCTTGCATTCATGGTTTCCATGATATGTGCTATGCTGTAGTTAACCAACAGGGGGCCCCGAAAATTTTTTATAATTGTTTTGGGAGATTAATACAATGGCTGTTCCAATCCACTTTTAGACATGCACTCACAAACTTTCCTTCTCTTGTTCCCTGGGGGAGTCCCCACTGCCATTTTGAAGTGCATTTCACTTAATCAAATGAACGAGGAAAGCTTATATGTCCCAGAATGCAATGCCGTTGAGATGTCAAAAATTGGACTGGAATGCATCAATGACTCACAATCACGCAGAGCTCACACTCTGGCACCTCTAATTGGCAACTGCTTTCGCAACACATGTCTGTGATTAGACTACAATGCTCAACTCTCCAAATCCCATTGATTGAACCTGTTCACCAGTAACACAATTCTGAATTTTGTGGAAAGTAGTTGGTCATCCAGGTGTCTACTGTGACTATACATGACTACTATGTACAATTCATACACACATATGTGTCACATACTGTTTTTCAAAATACAAAGCAACACTTTTGTTTTTTGCTCTCATTTTTCATGAGCTGAACTCAAAGATGTAGAACTTTTTTTACATACACAAAAGGCTTTGCAAATATTGTGCACAGATTTGTCTAAATTTGTGTTCGTGAGCACTTCTCTTTTGCCGAGATAATCCAGCAGGTGATTGGTCTCAGATAATCTTGGTGATAAAATGCTGGATGTGGCTGTTGTGGTTACACATGGTCTGCAGTTGTGTGGCCAGTTGGATGTGCTGCCAAATTCTCTGAAACGCCTTTGGAGAGAGCTTATGGTGGAGAAATTAACTTTCAGTTCACAGGCAACAGCTCTGGACATTCCTGCAGTCAGCATGCCACTTCGCGCTCCCTCAAAACTTGCAACATGTGTGGCACATGAGCTGTGTGATATAATGCACCTTTGTGCATTTTGTTGTGCGGCCTGAGGCACAACTGTGCAATAATCATGCTGTCTAATCAGCATCTTGATATGCCACACCTGTGAGGTAGATGGATTAAAGCCGCAATCACACTGCACTTTTCACCCAATTGACATCCATTCATATGTATGCGAATGCTGCAGACCAAAAGCACAAGCTCGTGCAACAAGTTTCAAATGTCACTGTGTTTCAAAGTTCAGCTTGTGAACCAAGGAAGCTTGGTGAACTCTGACCTGCGATTTAATCTCATGTGAACGTGTGAGGTCAATAGAAGATCAAAACATGAATCCTCTGTACAGATATATTAAACATGGAGCAATCGTTTGTTTTATTAGTGTCACATCATCTATTTATCCTGCCTCTTTTCGCATCATCGTCTGACAGAATTTCAGACCGCGGCTTAACTCTGCAATGGAGAATGTTGTTATGTTATTAGTTTAAAAAAACAACAGAATTTTATTAAAGTTATTAACAGAAAGTTATTGACTCCATTTAATAAAATGATTACAATTTGTAGGGCATCACAGTGGCGCAGTGGGTAGCACAATTGCCTAACAGCAAGAAGGTTGCTGGTTCGAGCCTCGGCTGGATCAGTTGGCGTTTCTGTGTGGAGTTTGCATGCTCTCCCCGTGTTTCCTCCAGGTGCTCCGGTTTCCCCCACAAGTCCAAACACATGCACTATAGGTAAATTGGGTAAGCTAAATTGTCTGTACTGTATGAGTGTGAATGAGTGTGTATGGATGTTTCTGGAAGGGCATCCGCTGTGTAAAATATATGCTGGATAATTTGGCGGTTCATTCCGCTGTGGCGACCCCAGATTAATAAAGGGACTAAGCTGAAAAGAAAATGAATGAATGAATTACAATTTCTAAAAAGGTTATTACTATGATTTTAACGTGTTAATATGCCTTAACTAATAAATGAACATCAGCATAGGTTATTAGATGCTTTCACATTTTTCTTCGTGAGTTAGTTTAATGAACCAATGTTAACTGTTGGAGCCTTATTGCAGTGTTACTGAACATTAGGCTTATAAATTGACAGAATCTTCAATCAAATTTTCAGCATGTAGTAGGCCAGATTAACATGTGAAAAATGTTAATGTTTGAAATATTAAGCTAACCAGCTAACTGATTACCCAGTTTTTGTATAATTTACCTGACCCAGCCCACACAATATATGTAACCCTGGACCACAAAACCTTATGTTGATGTCTTATATCTTACTTTGCATGTCTATTTTTATTTATTTATATTATAATAAAAATATAGTGCAAAGCACTTCATTTAGACAGCTGGCTATAGAGGCTGGCTATATTTACACACTGTTGCCACACAACTGTGTTTAAACTGATTTAAACCCCTTATAAAATTGGTTTAAACACAGTTGTGTGGCAACAGAGTATGAATATAGCCAGCCTCTTATGGTAAAAATGTATTAATTATACACTGCTCAAAAAAAAGGGAACATTTAAACAACACAATGTAACTCCAAGTCAATCACACTTCTGTGAAATCAAACTGCCCACTTAGGAAGCAACACTGATTGACAATCAATTTTACATGCTGTTGTGCAAATGGAATAGACAACCAGTGAAAATTATAGGCAATTAGACACCCCGAATAATGGAGTGGTTCTGCAGGTGGTGACCACAGACCACTTCTCAGTTCCTATGCTTTCTAGCTGATGATTTGGTCACTTTTGAATGCTGGCGGTGCTTTCACTCTAGTGGTAGCATGAGACGAAGTGTGAGACCATATGCCAGTGCAGTTGGCCCTGGGTTCCTGAGATGAAAGCATTGATGATGTGGACTGGCCCGCCCGTTCCCCAGACCTGAATCCAATTGAGCACATCTGGGACATCATGTCTCGCTCCATCCACCAATGCCACGTTGCACCACAGACTGTCCAGGAGTTGGCGGATGCTTTAGTCCAGGTCTGGGAGGAGATCCCTCAGGAGACCATCCACCACCTCATCGCGAGCAGGCATTGTAGGGAGGTCATACAGGCATGTAGAGACCACACACACTACCGAGCCTCATTTTGACTTGTTTTAAGGACATTACATCAAAGTTGGATCAGCCTGTAGTGTGTTTTTCCACTTCAATTTTGAGCATGACTCCAAATCCAGACCTCCATGGGTTAATACATTTGATTTCCATTGATATTTTATGTGTGATTTTGTTGTCAGCACATTCAACGTAAAAGAACAAAGTATTTAATAAGAATATTTAATTAATTCAAATCTAGGATGTTATTTCAGTGTTTCCTTTTTCTTTTTTTTGAGTAGTGTATATTTTTTTATAATCACACTTGATAAAAACCGTCCGCAGAAAAACTTTGATTGACATTCTCCTTTTGTACATGTCATTGGAGGGGAAAAGCCCTGCCAATTAGTGATGATCTCTCCCTCAGTAGCATAAACAGCCCTAATTGAGAAGCAGCCGTCCGCCATTAGAGTTTTGACCATACCTCCAGAAGATAATGTCAGCGACTAAGAGGCATTATAAATGTTGAGTTTAGGATGCACAAATAAACACCATAGTCTGCATAGTCTGCCTTCTGTACTTCATTTGACATTTTCAGTGTTTTTAAAGAAATAAATCCAGTTTTGAATCTGCCGCTATGTAGCTATGCATGTTTGTAGCTCCACCCTCTTTTGAAAAGATCCAAATCTCATTTGAATGTCACCCTAATGACACAATTTGAATCAAAGTCTAAAAGGGGCAGGTTCAAAAAGTTTTAAAGCATTATATGTGTATATGTATTTTGAGCTGAAACTTCACATTCCCACTCTAGGCACATCAGTGGCTATTTTACATCTTGTAAAAAGGAGCACAATAGGTTCCTCAGAAAAACCTCAGATTCCAGATGTATCTTGGCCAAATATTGTCATCCCAATAAACCATACATCAATGGAAAGCTTATTTATTCAGATTTCAGGAGATGTATAAATCTCTATAAAAAAAAAAAAAAAGACACTTATGAATGATTTTGTGGTTCATGGTCACATATTACTCCATACAAAGTTGCCAAAACAGAGATCAAGCTCCCGTTATGCAATTCAAAAGCATAAATGAACAGAAAACCCTCTTGAATCCCAAAATACAGGTAACTTAATTAATGGATATAATTTACAGTAGATTTTTAACATTTAAATATCTCCTTGGGACCAGTCTACCCATGGAACTGAAATACTGGTACTTTTGAGAACACAGCGTTGATTTTGTGGAAGAAACTGTTCTGAATACGGAAGCAGGGGTCAAGCATGCATCACCTTCAGCCCTCCACTGAATCACCTTTAACAAAGACACAAACAGAAACAGCATGTGGAGAATGATTGTGAGCGCTTGTTGGAATGACAGGTGTTATCAACTAAAGCGGACCAGGCGTGTCTCTTCATGAGGCCGGCTAATGATGCGCAACCATGGGCTACTTTATCCCTCACCGTGAATTACTATCATAAAGGTTGCCACGGTGACAGTGACATCACTCATCAGCACCAAATTTTGCTAGCTTTCTTTGAGTGACCATCAGTCTGCAAACAATGCACACAGCATAGCTTTCACAGCATTTTCATAGAGGTCAATTTGTTTTTCTTTTCAAGACTAGAACTAGTGAGTTTAGAAAGTAAGCCTACGCTGACTTTAATTGAACTTCTAAAAAGGATGAAACCAAATAACAATTAAGTATTCTGAGGTTGATGTGTAATTATCATATTCCCATCCTCTAATTCATGCATTAATTGATTTAATTAGCAAAGCAATTAAAAAAAACTATGCTAAGGTCTGTAATAGCATCCACCTTCAGTAACTGTTTATGTAAATTCCCTTGTGTTTGGTGTAGGTTAATGAAATGTTTGTTATTAAATGGGAATTATGTGTGTTCAAGTATGTAATTATCAATAGTTTAGCTGCAAATTTAATAATTGTGTTTTAACCTTCTAAGTGATGCATGCAGTGCAACAGGGTTCTTTGTCCACAGGTACGCCATAAACAACTGGTATTAATATTAAGCTGACGGAAATGAGAATACCCTTGCGCAAGGTTAATTGAATGTTTAAAATGTATAATTGTAGGTTAGAATGCCATTGTTTTTTTCAACATAATTCCTTAAAAAAACAATGGAACCTATGACCTTTTTGGAATATTTGCTCTCAGCCATTTTACTCTATAATGAATACCTTTTTGTTTACGTATATAAAAAGTTCTGTTTTATTTCTGGACACATGCAGCATTCCAGTATTCTTTGATTTTCTCCATTGCATTCCTTCTAAAATTCTGTCGTTCTGAAGTTCCATATTTGAATAGCAATGGAAGGGCTGCAGGATATTGGAAAAATTTGATATTGTGATATTTATTTTTCTGCAATGTATATGTTGCGGTATGAATACAGTTTCGCCAGATGGTTTGAATTTAAAAACTGCATGGTGTGTTTACTTGTGGTAACTTTGACTAATATTTAAATTAGTTTTATGGTCTGAAAGTGTGACAAACATGAAAAAAAAAACAATCAGTAAGGAACAAACCACTTGTATCACACCACTGCATATTTAATAAACACAAAATAATTAAAAAAGGATAGAAACAGATATAAAGTAAAGTTCTACTCGTCTGAAATAACTGATGGGTCCATCTTCTTTATTTAATTGCCAAGTAATATAAAAAATATAATTACAGCCTCTTATAGTATATCATATTTATTCTAAGGTCATGTGGTGTAAAACGTCCATAATCCATTACTTAAACCAATATTTGAGCAATAATAACCTTTCAGCTAGAAACATAGCAAAGGAAATCCATTTTTCCTACATTTTTTAACACATAATGACTCAGGTTATATGTATGTATTTAATGTGTCTGAGAAAAAAAAGAGGTTGCAGCTATTAAAGTATAAATAATTATTCTAATATTCAAGAATCCTGGCATGCAAGCTAAATCCAGGGGAGTAGAGTCATCATTAATTGACGATGCCTTGAAGTGACTTTAAAGTGTTGTGATCGCCAGTGGTGTTGCCCTTGAGGGTCACTGGAAAGCACTCCCAAACTACAAATCCCATCATACACCACATTCACACAATGGTTTCAAGTTAACCCTGATTGCACATTATCATTAATTACTTGGACTATAAATATTCCATTCAAACACACATCTGTTGCTGATTTCAAAGTGTTTCTATTCTTTTGCGCTTTCTTGTTTTTGACGCTTTGGACTGTTTCTATTGATTTTGATTGTTTGCCGCCTGTCTCGACTCTTTTGCCTGTATTGCGTTTTATGCTTCAATCTGTACATTAGTCAACAAAATTTCCCTAAGACAAAAATGGGTGTTGCTCAATAGATTTAGGACAACTTTGAAAAGTGATGATCCACTTCAAATGTTGACTACTCTATATGACTGTCTGCTCCTGTTTGTACCCTTGCCTGCCTGACCATTCACTTAAAACTGCATTTGGATCCAACCCGTTGTCACATCTCCATTCGCAACAATGTTAACATTTCACTTTAATTCCTCTTACTTGTGTCTTTTCCTCACATCCTGAAGGGTTGGAGAAAAAAAAAAAACAAGAAAAGGAAACAGGGATGCAAGGAAAGGAAATAAGTATTGAGAAGCACCCATCTCAATTCAAACACTGCATCCAAAGGACAAGCAGAGCATTTTGAAATAGGAAGGTCTAGCCTACATCTCATCGAAAAGCAAATAAAAGAATGAAAAATGAACCTTTTGAAAACTGATGATTAATTGTCTGACAAAAAAAAAACAAGGTTCATAAACCTTCTAAATATGTTCCCTTTCCCAAGCCTTTGACCTGCTGTGACAACACAATCAGCCTTCCAATGTATTCTTCGAGGATACAGCCTCTGAATTGAGAGACAGCACCGGTAGACTTTATCCAATCAGAGGACGACTACAAAACATAGTCTTGTAGTGTTTCTTAAAGTGCAGTTGGATCACAGGGAGTTGGATCGGATATTATAATCTCAGTTTCTTTGCAAATCCTGTCTAGTGGACATGATAATATGCTTTAATGCTGAGACATGGTAATATGCGCCTGTCGACAATATCGGTCACCGATATTGACTACCTACACAATCAATATCTACACACATTTCTGTCCAAACAACTTCCAAACGTTGATTTTGCATGAAAGGTGCCTTTTAAATGCTCTCATCATATATATGTCTCCATGATGCTCGATCAGGGCAGTACTTTTAATTGTACATTTTGCAGCACAATTTGTTTGTATTTTGTGTCATTGTAGCATGTTTCATGTTTATTACCTGGAAACTGATTATTCCTATAAATAACACTGTAATATTCAAATATGACCCTATTTCAAATATTACAACCTTATAACGAAAAATAGCCTATGTGTAGGACACGTGATTTATGAAGGTCATATGGGACTTGATGTGACATAGCATGGTGATTTGTCTCAACACACATCACAAAACACATTCCAACATCTCACTGGTGTTGATTAATCTATGCAGCCAACACACCTGTCAAAAGAAAAGACCTCTAAGAGAAAATCACTTTCCTTTCACGCTTAATAATATCTTTTAACCTCTCATGTGGAATGTCAGAAAAAGCTCTGCGTCCGACAGACTTGAACTCTTCCGGATGTCAAGCCTGTTAGTAACTTCATCAGAAGTGCATCAATTCCCATTAGCAGCAAATGAACGTGCGCAAGGCGCGTCACCCCGTTGCCCATTTGATCAGCAGCGCCGTTTAAATGCTACTTCGACTCTCATTAACCTCCGCACCGGACATTTACCGCACGTCCGAGCCGAGCTTCCCACTAGACAAACAAAAGGGGCTGATAATACTAATGATTTTGTTGTGACAGCGCTATTTATAATGATTAATGATCCTGTGTTTTAGTTGATTACAGTGCCGCCGAGTCTCCATACTTGTTTCAATTAGTGTTGTAAAGGTCGCTAAACTAATCCCTCACCCCCGTACGCATAATCTTTTCCCATTAATAATCATACAATGCTTTCTGCCCTCTTGCTCATTTGAATCACCCACACTGCTAAAGGAAAAGACATCTTCAAGTACTACTGCTTTAGACAGGAAATATGATGATGATGATGATGTTGATGCTTGGTGTGCTGTGACTCATTGACCTGCTACCTCAAGGGATTTCTCAATTGAGCTTTAGCATTTAATACATCGTTATTTGTCTAATTAGAGTGGATGGAATGATATTTAGGCCTCATGAATTTGATGTGCTACCAAACTCTTTCTCTGCAGGCTTGAGTGGGTCATATATTGTTGTCGACAGGACCAGAAGCAGCCTGTCATTTTCTATCAGTACGTACTGCACACTGTGCTTTAGAGATGCATAACGCTTGTCTATATTTTAAGGGCACCTATGATGCAAAATCAACTTTTGGAAGCTGTTTAGACAGAACTGTGTGTAGGTATAGTGTGTCCACTGTCATATTGGAGTGATATAAACACAACAAGTCTCTTTTTTTTTTTTTTTTTTTCCTGACGTTAAAATAGGATCCAGTGATTTTGAGGGCAGCTAAATTGATTGACAGGTGCATATTAAAATGTCTCTGTAGTAACGCATATAAACATCTCCACAGAACAGGATTTGCTAAGAAACTAGGATTAAAAGATCTGTTAAACTCTCTGTGATCATCTGCACCTCAAGAATAAGTTTTACAAGTTTAAAACATTTTCATAACATGTAATAAAGTAAATATAGTAAAATCGATATGTAATCGCTTTTTCATAACCACTGGAATCATTACGAGCAATGACATACGAGAGCAAAAACAGTGCAAAGTTAGATTGTGTGTGTGTACTGCAAACTTTGTAACGGCATTTCGTGTATAAATCATCATTTCAGAAAGGCTTGAATAAACTCCAACACAAATACATCAAGCAAACTTACTTGGTATTTTTGACCAATGAGCTGGATTTCTGCTTCATCTGTGTCTATCTCTGCCACTGACTACGTTTACATGGACATCAGTAATCAAATTATTTGCCTTAATCTGAATAAGACAATAATATGATTAAGGTGTTTACTTGAGTTGCTTTTTGAATGTTCCTTTCATGATACCGTTTTACATGTTATAGCACATAATTCGATTAACGTCATTGCGTCACCACGCTATCCATGTTTTTCCGGACTTTCATGTAATTTTGGGTGTTTCACTTTTAATTTGTCGACTTTAACTGCAGTTTGGCACTTTCACTTTCATTTAGGAACATTTCACGCATGCCCTCATGACGAGATATTGGATGTGAGTTTGAACTGCTGGTAGAGCAGTTTTAATGGAAGTTTTAAAGTTGTTTTAATTTGATACCGCATGCCGTATGGGGAAAAAACCTCCACATTTCATGATGCAGGTGTCTGTGGTCCTTCACTGACTCAGTAGGTGATTAATTATAAATTATTTATAAATTATTTTTTGTGAAAAAATGTGATTAACTGCCACTTTCATTTGATGTGTTCAAATGAAAGAAAAATAAGAATACATTAACATTTAAACAATGATGTACCAAAAAAATGTAAAAGGTTTTGCTTTGTGTGTTTGTTAAGTTTGATGTACAGATAACAATTGAGAAAACTTATTTCAAATGAATGTGCAAATGCTAGACCAGTTTGTTGTAAATTACTTGCACATTATTCTATAGTTCCAAAGGTAATTAATGCTGTTATTAATGTTTTGTTGTTGTTGTTGTTGTTGTTGTTTCCACAAAATCATATTTGTGTAGTTTGCATAGGAATTATAGTGAAGTTTATTCATAAACTAATTTCGAGAGGAGCACGTGCTTATGATTGATAGCAGCTGGTCCCGCATTAGCTAATGCATGATCCACCAATCAGATGATTCCTAAATCACTATAAATAACCAGAGTATCTTACCTTAGCCATCTTCGTCTTGAAGAATGCTTCCTGCTACAAAACGCTACAAAAAGCTTCTACAGCATCGCACCATTTAGCCTGTCGATATGGAAAGAACCAACCAAACAACTTCAGCCAGAGCAGCGCTCTTCCCGAGACTTCAGCTGCGGCTCAGCGCCATCCAGCCCCAGCAGGACGACAATCAAGCCAGAGGTCCCGCAAGACACCGGCCGGCCCACCAGCTTTTCTACGATTTAACCTTAACGCTGTCAATATAATCTCCTTCTCCATACACTTCAAACACCCTCACCCAACGCATCCGCCGTGTTTTCAACTCAGATCTCCAGCAAGATCACCGTCCACGAACTCCGCCTAAACTCTCAAGACGCTAAGTGGTGACATCGTTTTTGTTTTTAAAGTTCAGGGTTTGCTGTTGGCAGTTGATTTTATTTATTAAAAATAATAATAATAATAATAATAATAATAAAAATCACTAAGGGGTTAAAACTCCACTCCACTATCACTTTACCTACTCCGTCTTCAAGAGGTACTTCCAGGACCACCAACCAAGCCACTCCCCATATCCTTAGCTCTCCATCCATCTGCCGTCCTGTGGGGGGACGAATGCCCACCTCTACCATCCTTGCACACCATGCATTAACAAAAGGCGCTTCCATTCACATTTGCTTATGCCCCTATTAAGAAGCCTTGCATGGATATCAGCTGTCAATATAATCTCCTTCTCCATACACTTCAAACAGCCTCACCCAACGCATCCGCCGTGTTTTCAACTCAGATCTCCAGCAAGGTCACCGTCCACGAACTCCGCCTAAACTCTCAAGACGCTGGCGATTCAAACCACTACAATGAAGCCGAACTCTCACCGCTCTCCTAGCGGTCCACCCGCGGTAACGTACATAGCATGCTTTAAGGGGAAGCCTCCCAAAAATAACTACTCTCCAACGAAGACTAAACAATTTATAAACCTTTTGAAAGACGAGACTCGTGTGACTAGAATGATTTCAACCAAAAAAACTCACCTCTCAGCCTCCCGCCTGTCCACAGATCCATAACATTCTAACAGCTTGAAGTAATTTGACTGCAAGGGTCCAGGCAATCCAATCCGTAAAACATTAGTCCACAGCATATTCATACGTTGATAACATCCATGGAATGCACTGCTATCATCCAAACTAGTCGCTGGAGTGCGTTCAGTAGAGTAGTGTCTTCAGACATAAACACTAGCGATTTTTGGTCCAACAAAGTGGCCGCCGACCTTTTGCACTTTTGATTGACAGCTCATTGAGCCAATAGCTGAAAGAAGTGTCACCGTCCAAGGGAGCTCCCAAAACTGGAGATGGTCCCGCCCTCTCTTGACAGTCATGAATGGACCCAGTTGCAAAAGACCTTGTGAATGAATTGGGCCAGATATGCTCGTGATTTTAATCATGTTAAGATTCCAAACATAATGTTATTTAATCATGGATTAAAGTAAAGCCCATAACAAACATTCCATTCACAGTTCTACTAAGTGGTGACATCGTTTTTGTTTTTAAAGTTCAGGGTTTGCTGTTGGCAGTTGATTTTATTTATTAAAAATAATAATAATAATAATAATAAAAAAATCACTAAGGGGTTAAAACTCCACCCCACTATCACTTCACCCACTCCGTCTTCAAGAGGTACTTCCAGGACCACCAACCAAGCCACTCCCCATATCCTTAGCTCTCCATCCATCTGCCGTCCTGTGGGGGGACGAATTCCCACCTCTACCATCCTTGCACACCATGCATTAACAAAAGGCGCTTCCATTCACATTTGCTCATGCCCCTATTAAGAAGCCTTGCATGGATATCAGCTAAAACAATTCATTGTCTGCCGTACATGTACTATGTTGTAAATTTTTATTTCTGATTCTCTCTTGTTTCTCATTTCAGAGATCATGGCAACCGGCTCCAGAAGCTGACCCTCATCCAACCTATTACACTCCATGTCCATTCTAAATGCATTCACACTCTTCGCATAGGATACATTTCCACTCACACAGCCCACACCCTCGATGCCTTGTTCACACTTGCCTTTTTTGTATTTTGAGATGTTCTGAACTAACATCAAATTTCAATCCCACAATCCACCCCCCATATCTGATCTAACTTTGCAGGATGAAGAAACTCTATCTTTATTAAGCAAAGCAAAACAGATCAATTATGCAAAGGACATTCTATATACATTTTTGACATCCCCTCCCCCACACACCAATTCCAAACCCTCTTAGCATTCTTACACCACAGGAGAGCAATACCACCTCAGGGAAGCCCAGGGAATCTCCAGCCGACTTCCACCCACCTGCGTTTCTAGGCATAAGTACGATTCTGCCTTTTCCCCCTTTTCCCTCTCCTATTAACATAGGAGCTCCTTCACTACCCTTCCCTTTTTTTCCCTTTAACTTTTTCCCTCCAAACTCAAACTATCCCATACTTCCATTTACTCTCATTCACCACAGCTCCGACCCATTTAGGGGTCGCCCTGAGTTTCAATTGCTGCAGCAGCGACGCTCTATATGAACTCATATACATTTCCATTTCCATATACCACTATCGTCACACTCCCCCGCACTAATACAGCAGTAAATGCTTATGCGGGAGCGCACATTGCCTCCATACTGACCCACTGCACCTCTGCAGCAGCAGAGACGCTCCGCTTGGCTACACTCACTACTGACAGTATTTAATATTCCTGCGGGAGCACTCATAACTCTCCAATACCGACCACCTCTGCAACAGCAGAGGCGCTCCGCTGAGCTATACTCACCCATAGCACCACTGCAACTGCAGTGACGCTCTAGCTGAGAC